>JAOXJP010233464.1:0-10314 GCA_025762735.1 Platanus orientalis | reverse complement strand
CTCCAAGTCTTTCATCTCAAATTCACCACTAAGTTGAGCTTTTATCTTGTTGATTGTAGACATGTCTTTGGTAACAATAAGCATGTCATCAACATAGATAAGTAAGTGTACAAAAGAGTCATCTGGAAACTGTTTAAAGTAAACACAACTATCATACTAGCTCCTAAGAAAACCATGCTCAAGTATAAAAGCATCAAACCTCTTGTACCACTGCCTTAGAGACTGTTTCAATCCATATAAAGACATTTTCAATAGGCACACATGATCTTTTTTTCTAGAATCACAAACCCCTCTAGCTGCTGCATATAAATTTGCTCCTCAAGCTCCCCATACAGAAAAACTGATTTAACATTAAGTTGCTCCAATTTCAAGTCAAACATAGCAACAATTGCAAGCATTACACAAATAGAGTTGTGCTTCACTACAGGTGAGAAAACTTTATTAAAATCCACACTCTTCTTTTGCCCATAGCCTTTTGTAACAAAACGTGCTTTGTATTTTACACTGTCAACACCAGACGTCCCTTCCTTCTTCTTGTAAATCCATTTACGGTCTTTGATCTTCTTCTTTGCTGGCGGTTTAACAAATTTTTAGGTTTAATTTATGTAGAGAGACTTCAACTCTTCATTCATAGCAACTACCCAATGCACAAATTCGTTGTTTATAACAACTTCATGGTATGTAAAAGGTTTTCTGCATTCAACATCCTCTTCTACAACATTCAATGCAAAAGTAACCAACTCTGCATAACTATTATATTTCTTTGGCAGTCTAATCTATCTCTTTTATCTCCTAGTAGTAACACTGTATTGTGGTTCCTCCTATACAACATCTTCATTGGAATGCTGCTCCTCATCCTTTTTAGGCTGAATGGAAGTGTTTTCCTACATCTTTCCAAAAACATCAAACTCAAGCTCTACCCGCTTCTTGATACCCTGCTTTATTCTTACATCAACAATCTAATTTTTTGGTTTAGCATAAAAGATTCATAAAAAATAACAACTGTAACAATAAATTTAGGTGACTTGAAAATAGTACACCACAACTTATATCCCTTCACACCAAATGCATAACCAAGGAAAATACACTTCTTAGCTCTAAGTTTCAACTTACCTTCATTAACATGAGCATAAGCTAGACAACTAAAAATGTGTAAACCAGAATAATCTGCAAGAGTGCTAAATCATACCTCATGAGGCGTTTTACACTCAATAGCCATTGATAAAAATAGGTTCACCAGGTGACAAGCTGTGGTAATTGCTTATGCCCAGAACTCTCTTCCTAGCTTAGCATTAGAGAACATGTAGCGAGCTCTCTCAAGTAATGTTCTGTTTGTGCGTTCTATCACCCTGTTCTTCTGAGGAGTATACCTAACCGTGCATTGCCTCATAATCCCCTCATTCCTACAAAACTCATCGAACTCTCCTGAACAAAACTCCAGCCCATTGTCTGTTCTCAACCTCTTAGTCTTCTTGCGTGTTTGTTTCTCAATCATGGTCTTCCACTACTTAAAGTTGAGAAACACCTCATCTTTCTGTTTCAAAATAAATATCCAAACCTTCTTAGAGAAGTCATCTATGAAGGTAAACATGTAGCGAAAACCACCCTTTGAAACAACTTGAGATGGGCTCCAAAGATTCAAATGAACATAGTCCAATGTTCCTTTTGTCATGTCAACAGTAGTACTGAACTTCACTCTGCATTGTTTCCTAAATATACAGTCCTCACAAAAGTCCAACTTCATTGTCTTCTGACCACCAAGCAAGCTTTGTTTGCTTAACACAGTCATCCCCTTCTTACCCATATGCCCAAGCCGCATATGTCAAAGGTGGGTAGTGTCTAAATCAATATTTGTAAATGATAAAACTGTTGTTGCCTTTGAAACTGTACTTCCCTACAACACATATAAATTCACATTTTTCTACCCTTTCATCATCAACAGTGCATCCCTTGTCACTCTTATGACTCCACCTTCAATGGTATACTTACATCCAATAGAATCAAGAGAACCCAATGAAATTGGGTTTTTCTTCAGGTCTAGTATATGTTAGTCGTCTGTCAAGGTCCTAACAATGTCATCATGCATTCTATTCTGAATTATCCCAACTCCTACAATCTTACAGTCCATGTTGTTTCCTATCAAGACTATACTGTCATTCACCTCCTTATATGTTGTAAATCAACTTCGGCTCAGGCACATGTGAAAGGAACAACCTGCAACCTCTTTCCCTTTCTTCTCCTTGAGCTTTGGGTAATCTCTACGAAAGTGTCTAGGCTTATGACGGTAATGACACTTGTAATTCTTTGATCTAGATTTGAATCTACATTTTCCTTTTTCAAATGAACTTCTTTCATTTGTCCTTCCTCTGGCCACCAGCCCTTTCGCCTGGCTATCACTCTCTTTTACAAACACTCTCTTTCTCAATTCTCTGGAATGCAACGATGCTTTGACATCCTCCATGAAAATTTAATCATTTTCATAAAGCAGAGCAGTAACGAAATGCTCATAAGATGATGTAGTGAACACAACAGAATTAAAGTCTGATCGTCATCATCTACTTTTACATCTATATTTTTTAAATCCATAATAATTTTATTGAATTCATCTAGATGAGTCTTCAATGACATATCTTCTCTCATCCTCAACGTATAGAAGAGTTGTTTGATATACAACCTATTCGTGAGAGATTTTGCCATGTCCAGACTCTCCAATCGAAGCCATAATCCAACTGTTGTCATCTCATCAGCAACCTCCTGCAGAACTTCATTAGATAGGTACAATTGAATCGCACTAAGTACCTTGATGTCAAGTTCTTCTTGGTCGTCTTCCTTTATCGTCATGGGTAATTTTCTTTTCTTAACAGCATCTTCTATAGTCCATATTGCGCAAACAATGCTCGCATCTTAACACAACAGAGACTGAAACTGTTCTACCCATCGAACTTCTCAACTTCGTTCTTTACTGTCATTACAACAATCAACCAAGCTCTAATACCAGTTTATTATGCAGAAACCTAGATCTATGATCGTATATAGCAAGCAAGAAGAGAGAAAATAAAACAGAACGCAATCGCACAAGAAGAGCAAGACGATTTAGGTGGTTTGTCTTGAAACCTATGTCCACAGGCAAAAACGAAGTAGAGTTTTCACTATGATCGAAGAACAGAGATTACAATGAACAAAGCGGCGGCATGAAAACCGAGAAACCCCAAAATATAAACCCCCAAAACCCTAATCTCCATAGGTCGAATTAGGGGTGGCAATTCGTGTTCACGAGTTGGGTTTATGTCGGGTCGAGATAGGGGTCTAACACTATATGTGTCAACCCGAACCCGACACGTTTATTAATAGTATCAAAAGCTTCAACCCTAACACGACTTGTTTAATAAACAAGTAACACAACACGACCTACATAACCTGTTTAATAAATGGGTCGTATCGGGTTGACATGAACACAACCCGTGTAATAAATGGGTCGTGTCAAGTTGACACGATTGAACACGACTCATATTGAAAGATAAATGCATTTAGGGTTTTTTTGGTATATTTACTAATCTATCCTTTTTATATTTTTTTATTACTTAAAATTCAATTTTATGGTGGATAAAAAAGTAATTTAGTATATGGGTTAAACGAGTCGGGTCATAGCATGTTGGGTCAAGACAACCCGAATAATTAATCAGGTCAATTCGGGTTGGTTGCGGGTTAAGCGGGTCAACCTGAAATAACTCGTTTATTAATCGTGTCTAAACAGATTGACCCGTTTATGACACGAACCCGATTACATCAAACCCTAACCTACTGATTTCATGTCTAGTTCGTGTCGGGTCCGCGTGTCATGTCAAACATTGCCACCCTTAAGTCGAATCTAGACCCCGAATCAGATACAAAGCGGGCCAAAAAAATTCGTGTCATGAGGCTTCGCCCCCGAACCCCCATGGGCAAAGGATTCTTGCTGCTCACCTTTGCCCATTTTCGGGTCATATTCAGGTTTTTCAGGTCATCATCCTGGATTATATCTCAAGTTGAATACAAGACATTAACCCAACAATTATGTTGTTTGGTGTCTTGCACTGCTCTAGATTTGGTAGGGCAACTTAGAGTGGCTAAAGTTAGAATGACATCAGGCCGACATATCAGTGTCAAAAAATGAAAAACATCCCCTAAACAAGTATATCACCTTTTCAGTGCTAATGTGTCAACCCTAATGTCATTCCAACTTTAGGCACTTTCTAAGTTATCGTACCATAACTATTCTCGTCCTACACACATCATCCACTCCTGATGTGTACAGGGCTAAAAGTGTAACAAAGGCACTCAATTCATGACAAAAAACCCAACAAAAAAAAAATATATGCTCCAAATTAGATTTCAAAAGCACCTCATGTGTCAGCCCGTGGGCGCACAAGCAATATGGGCTGTGGGCATAAGGATCACATGGGTATGGGTATAGTAAACCACGAATGTCTTTTCGTTTTTTTATTTTTTTTATTTTCTTTTCTATGTAGTATGTACTGCCGTGCGCTTGGCGCTTGAAGGTCACCGCAGGGTTTGCTGCTGCAGAAAATCCGCTTTACATAAAAAGACGTCTAATTTGTCACACTTGACCTTCTGGTTTTCTCCAACCGTGGTGAACACGAACTGCACCAGTTTCCGGGTCAAAGTCGTCTGACCGTGGTGAACACGAACTGCACTAATTTCCAACGAGTTTAAATGCCCACCTAAACGGAAAGGATTTAGGTATACGAATGATGATCTAACATTGATTATATATATTCCATAGGGTTCGTAAAGGGGCTTCATACACGGAAATTGGGTCTCTCTTTTTTTTACTCTTGGAGTTGGCTCTTGTGAAATGCCCTATGCAAGTATAGATTTCTCAAAAGGTTAAGAGTACTGTCTTCTAATTCAAGGCTTCTTTGAATTGGTTGCAGTAGGGATATAATCTCTCACTTATAGTTTCCTTAGAGATGAAGATCATGACGAAATTTCATGAGTGTCACCTGTTTCGAGTTCAAATCATCTCCAGTCTGAATGGACATGTACCACTCCAGTCTCTTTTCACAATGTGACATGATGTCTGACAAAAGGTGTATTAATAAATACACAGTACTTATTTATTGTGTATTTACATTAATGCCCTCCTTTTACCCATGTGTATTGACTTAAACACCTTTTATCAGACCACATGTCATGCACTTATTGGTAATGGTGTGGTACTTGTCCATTCAAACTGGTGATGGTAATGGTGTGATACCTCTTCTCTTTCCTCTCCTTATTCTCACTTTCCCAAATTGCTTTTTCTTACAACTATGCCATCATGATCAGAGCTCTGCCTTGCAGCAACTGAAGCGAAGCTTTTCCTTGGATAAAACTGCTTCGGTCTACACTGCTTCTTATCCAAAGATGAAGTCTTGGAAAGCCGGCAGTGATTGCGGTTCCTGGGATGGTGTTACGTGCGATAAGGACACCGGTAATGTGATCGACCTCGACCTCAGTAGTAGCTGTCTTTATGGCCCTATCCATTCCAACAGCAGCCTCTTCCACCTTCATCATCTCCAAAGGCTCAACCTTGGCGACAATGACTTCAATTTCTCTCAGATTCCATCTGCCATTGGGAGGCTTGCAAGGTTAACACACCTCAATCTCTCTTATTCTGTGTTTCTTGGCCAAATCCCGTCATCGTTGGCAAATCTTACGCAACTTGCCCATTTGGACCTTGCATTTAACAAGTTAACAGGTCAGATCCCGGACCTTACACAGCTCACCCATTTGGGCCATTCAAGCAACAATTTCAATGGCCAGATCCTGCCTTCATTGGCGAATCTTACTCATCTCACCCATTTAGACCTTTCATCTAACAATTTTAGTGGCCAGATCCCGTCTTCATTGGCGAATCTTACGCATCTCACCCATTTGGACCTTTCAATTAACAAGTTAACATGTCAGATCCTGGATCTTACACAGCTCACCCATTTGGGCCTTTCAAACAACAATTTCAATGGCCAGATCCTACCTTCATTGGCGAATCTTACGCATCTCACCCATTTAGACCTTTCATCTAACAATTTTAGTGGTCAGATCCCGTCTTTCATTGGCAAATCTTACGCATCTCACCCATTTGGACCTTGCATTTAACAATTTTGGTGGCCAGATCCCGTCTTTATTGGCTAATCTTATGCATCTCACCCATTTGGACCTTTCATCTAACAATTTTGGTGGCCAGATCCCGTCTTGGTTGGCGAACCTTGCGCAACTCACCTATTTTGACCTATCTCATAACAATTTCAATGGTCAGATCCTGTCTTCGTTGGGTAACCTTACGCAACTCATCCACTTGTACCTTTCATGGAACAATTTCAATAGTCGGATCCCGTTTTCTCTTGCAAATCTTACCAAACTTGCTGAGTTAGACCTTTCACTTAATCAGTTAACAGGTCCAATCCCTTCTCCTCTGTTTGCACTACCCAAGTTGACGAATGTATACCTCAACAGAAATAAACTTAATTGCCCACTGCATGAATTCCAGCTTACTGAGACTCCCTCTTCACCATTGGAAAGCATTAATTTGAGTTATATGGGCCGATTCCAAGGTCATTTTTCCAACTCATGGAACTTACAGATCTCTCGCTTTCCTCAAATAACTTTAGTGGCACCGTGGAGCTAGACATGTTACTGAATCTCGAAAATCTTCTTCGTCTGGATCTTTCAAATAACAGTCAATTATCGATCACCGATATCAGTATAAAAAATTCCGCTTCTCTTGAATTGGAAAAACTGGATTTGTCCTCTTGCAACATCACAATTGAAATTCCATATTTCCTGAAGAACCAAGCGAGATTGTCAAACATAGACCTTTCCAACAACAAAATCCGTGGCCAGATACCTAAATGGATATGGAACAAGGGGAAAGAAACATTGGTGGCTTTGGATCTTTCTCACAACCTTCTCACAAGTTTCGAGCAACCTCTTCCAACCATCAGTCCGGGGGGTAATCTACAATATCTAAACCTTGATTCCAACATGCTCCAAGGGCCACTCCCAATTCCACCACCCTCCATTACGAGACTTTCACTTTCAAATAATAATTTTTCTGGAGAGATCCCTCCAGAGATTTGCAACACAAATCTTGAAATCCTTGATTTATCTAAGAACCACTTGAGTGGCTTAATTCCACAATGTTTGGGTGCAGATTCTCTTTCTATACTAAATTTACAAAATAACAATTTTCATGGCACCATTTCTCTAACATTTACAAATGAAAGCAGTTTGTGGTTGCTTGACACCAATGGGAATCAACTAGAAGGGAAGGTACCGCAATCTTTAGTCAATCGCACAAGCCTATCGGTTCTAAATCTGGGAAACAATCGTATAAATGATACATTTCCCTATTGGTTGGAATCTCTACCAGAGTTACAGGTCCTTGTTTTGCGATCTAATAAATTCCATGGTCCTCTTGGTCATCCTCGAGCTAACCTATCCTTCCCCATGCTGCGTGTCATCGACCTTTCTTACAATGGCTTTACAGGTTATCTGCCATCAGAATACTTTCAACGCTGGAATGCAATGATGACGATCAATGAAAATATTGATGAATTCGGAATTATTGGGAGCAGCAGTTATCAAGCCTCAATGACAGTGATGAACAAAGGACTGCAAATGGAATGCGTGAAGATACTAAACACCTTTGTAGTCATTGATCTCTCAAACAATAGCTTCCAAGGGAAGATTCCAGAATCCATAGGGGACATCAAATTGCTTCATGTGCTTAACTTGTCACATAATAATCTTGTTGGCAACATCCCGACATCATTAGGGAATCTAACAGTTCTTGAGTCGCTAGATTTTTCTCAAAAACAGCCTCTCTGGGCAGATTCCTTTGCAATTGGTGAGCCTCACATTCCTTGAGGTCTTGAACCTCTCACAAAACCACCTGATAGGACTTATACCGAGAGGAAAACAATTTGATACATTCTCAAACACTTCTTTCGAGGGGAACCCGGGATTATGTGGCTTTCCACTGTCAAGGGACTGTGGAGATGCCAATTCAGCACAACCTCCTTCGTCTACAGTTCAACAGAGCCAAGATTCAAAAAATTCCACACATAAATTTGATTGGAAAATCATGTTGATGGGATATGGATGTGGAACTGTCATTGGAGTGGTATTCGGTCATATCATTTACTGGTGGAAATATGAATGATTTACATGGATTGTGGAAGCTGGACAATTTCAGCAAAGGAAATGGTCGAAGAAGCGTGCCCTTAGACACAGAGGCAGGTAACAAGAGCACCAATCAAAGATCTGAAATCAAGTAGATGTTGGTACTAATGTAGTGTGGTATACCTTGATGGATAATCTGCTTTCCGCATGCTGTTGATTCAATATAGTAAGGTTGTATTGCTCTCCTTTTTTTCCTTTAAAGCCGTAGGATGCTGTTGATTCAATATAGTAAGGTTGTATTGCTCTCCTTTTTTTCCTTTAAAGCCGTAGGATGTAATGTAATAGGGTTGTATTGCTCTCCTTTTTTTCCTTTAAAGCCGTAGGATGTAATGTAATAAGGTTGTATTGCTCTCTTTTTTTCCTTTATAGCCGTAGGATGTAATGTAATAAGGTCTCTCTCTCTCTCTCTCTCACACACACACACAAAGGAATTTGATTAAGCATCACTTACAGCTTTACGTGGTGTTACGAAATTCTAATATGTTGGGAACGTGTCTTGAATTCAACCCAAATACAGCCCATTTGTGCAATCTGGAGAGAATGACCCATTTTTTTTACCAGATTTAGAGGGGGTATTTTGGGGGTTTAATTTGTTTTAAGTCGTAGGGATTTCTTGGAATGTGCACCGCTATAAGAAGGTTGTTTCTTAGGTTTATTGGGAGAAAGGAAGAGTGAAAGATTGTGTTGAAACAAGCCTTCTTTGTATAGAGTTTTTGGGTTTCACCTTTCGACATTGTGCATTTTGTAGTCTTCATTTGTTTTTAGTGAAGGTTCTTGATCCTCTCCGCCTATAGATGTGGGCAATTTTGCCGAATCACGTTAAACTTTGTGTTGTGTGATTGTTCTTTGTCATTTGCTATGTTTTTGTTTTGTTTCGTGCTATTGTAAACTTGAATCTGATCCGTTTTGTTCCATTGTGTTACAACATAATCAATCTAGGGAAGATCTCCATACATAAGATCATATAGTCAAAGTTAAAAGCTAAGGAACATCTCCATACATAACATCATATAGTCGAAGTTAAAAGCTTTCACGATGCTTCTTTGTAGAAAAATGCTAGTTCTTTGCACAAAATTTTTAACCTTCCTTCGAAAGCACTCGAACCAGATGCCAAAAAGAAGAGCTCCTAGAGGCCAAAAACATGACATTCATCAGATTAATAGGGGTGGCACTAAGTACAAACAGACATCTAGTTTTCCAAACGAAGTAGGCATACACAACAATCATGATGCCAATTTCTTTCCTTCACTTAATGGTTTTCTTCCAACCGTCCTTTTAGCCACTTCACAAAGGATAGAGTAATACTATGATCAGACCGAAATGCTTAAGGGAATGCAAACCAGGGTCGATCTACTGCAAGGCAATGTAGAAGACGATGCTTCTGTGGAAAAGCTAAACTTGACAATATTTAGTTAATTATATATTACAAATTATCTTTTATCTACCGAATAGTTAATAAATGATAATAAGTGTTTTGAAATCAGATTTAACAGTTTTGTGATAAAAGATCAAAAGTCAAAGAATACCAGTAATCGGAAATAGAGATGGAGGATTCTGTTCTCATTATAGAGAGGAAATTGTCTACAGCTTAAAATATTTATGCAGTCCGTACAATGCTATCACAGCCACAAATGTGGGTGTATTTTACTAAAGTTTGAGATTCAAATCTCAAGGGTGAAAGAAAAAACCCACATTTGTGGGCTGTGATAAGGACAGTAGACGGATTTTGATTTGTAGAGCATTTCTTCTCCTCTTAATGTAGTTTGTGAGGGGAAAATACATTTTACAAGAAGTTCAAGGAGTATCTTTGAAGATATTTGGCATCAAGGCTAGGACATCTTTTAAAGAAGATATTCGGTTTCTAAGTAACAGAAGTTTGATGTTAGTTGAAGTTTGGAATAAAAGGCATCCAATGGGTCTAATTCTTAAATTGAAAAAAAGTTGTAAATCACTTTACAGTAATGACAATAAGCATTGTGGAGCACCATTATTGAAAACCCATTATAATCTAGCAGGTCTATCACCAATTTATTTTGTACAAATGTTTTGCTATTTTGTTTTTTTTTTTTTTTTTTTTTGTATATGAATGAA
>JAOXJP010233463.1:0-10315 GCA_025762735.1 Platanus orientalis | reverse complement strand
GAGAGTGCCTTGGGTGTGGGGTTTTACATTACCCTAAGTGGGTCCCGTCCGAATGAGTAGCCACGTGTTTCACGTTTAGTGGATCAGGACTTGCATATTGATGGGCCCTACTTATATGAAGTTTTGAACAATTTTCTTACCGTTTTAATGAATATATATATATATATATATATATATATATATATATATATATATATATATATATTCAAGATCATCTATTCTGGATTTTTTATCTAGTTGATCTCTGAGGTGGCATCCTGATCCTTTTGTCTTGAGGCACATGGACGGTTACAAGAGAGAATAATATAAATAAAAAGAAGGGATAGGATCTGCTACACTCAATTTGTATGTCCTTGTTTCCCCACGCACAAAAGGTGAGATAGATGGTAGGGGTCACAATGTTTGATATGACTCTCTTACCAAAAAAAAAAAATTTGATATGAACCATGAACTTGACACGAACCCAACATGGAATAAGCATATTTAAGTTGTTTTAAGTCAAAATGAGTTGACTTGCTTTGACATGATTAATAAATGGGTTGGGTTTGGATTGACTCATATAATCGTATACCCTTAACTTGATACAACACAAATCAAATCTGAACTGTCAACATTAATTCACATAACTGCAAACCTAACACAAAACAAATAAGTTAGGGTTAATGGTAAACATGTTTTAAGTCAAATCAGATCAGTCTATTTTGACACGATTAATAAATCAATCGGGTTCGGGTTTAGTCATATAGTCGTGTTCCCTTATCTTGACACAACAAAACCCAACCCACCAACACAAATTATCACCCCTAATTTGTATAGAGTTAAAATTATAAAAATTGTTTTTAAATGAAAAAAAAGGTACACAAAAATGAGGTTTATAAGATTAAAACCATAAAAAAGTATTACAAATGGGGTTTACAGGTTAAAACCATAAAAAAAGTGTTTACAAATGAACATTTGCTCCATATCTAAAAGAGGCAACAATTTATAAAACCCATCACGTTTCAGCCTGTGGTGTGGGGACATGGAGGAACTTACTGTCGTTTTAGGTGTAACAGATCCTTTCCCTAAGAAAAAAGAATAAAGAGAGAGAGAGAGATACCTGGCCTTTTTCAGCAACCACATATAAGTCTTCTGAATCGAGGAGTGAAATCTTGGGACTCAAATGATATCTTTGAGTAAAATCGGTGGGACTAATATGGAGCTCGTAACACTCATCGCTGTCTCCTGTGTCATCTTCAAAGCTATCTTCGATCACCAACTTCTTCTTCTCCTCCCCCATTCTCTCTCTCTCTCTCTCTCTCTCTCTGCCTAGTAGAATGTGTTGCCTTCTTCCCATGTAAAATTTGTACAAAAAAACAGAGAGCCGAAGAGTCTTCTCGTTGTCTACGTTCTTTGCTCTGAAGATGGCGCCTTAGAGGATGGCGGTTATTCATTTCAAGGCTATTTTATGGCCTCGTTAATACTACAACGGCATCGTTTTCATTAGAAAAAGAGAACAGATAATGATGACCCCACTATTAGATCTAGGGTAGTGAACGGGCCTGAACGAAATCACACTAGGTTTAACTCGTCAAAAGCTAAACTAATTATAATATTATATATTTATTTATATATAATACAAGATACAGTACTATTTCACAAAAAATAAAAATAATACTAGATATAGTACTTATGTGGTTAATTGAGTAACCATGTTGGCATCTATCAAGTATTTTATAAAAAATAAATAATTTTACTTATATAGAAATAAAAAGTAAAGAAAATAAATTTCTGATGATGCGCATCCCTCATATCCCGATTATGATTTTGAGGAGGAATTACTTTAATTTCTTAAAAATATACGATAAAAGCCAAGTTTGACTTTGAACATACATTCCATTGTTTTGCCTGTGCTTAGTTTCATCCTGAACTATTTGTTTTGGTTCGAAAAATGTACTAGATGGTGACATATGATGTGTGTTGGAACATCTTTTTAGAGATGATCTGTCGTAGTAAATTTTGCTGTAACTTTTTGTAGCATGAACTAAAAGAATTTTTTTTATTCTTTGTCTTTTTAACATGGGATTGTCTTTGTGATTTTGTTTTCATGATACAAAAGCTACACTTAATCACCTGCCTTTTTGGGGATGAAGGTGTGTTGCACTTGGTGCCTCTTTTTAAGCACAGCCACCTTTTTCTGATGTTTTTTACCAAGATCTCTGTGGCATCTAGCTTTGTAGTTGTGCACATGGCCTAAACCCACAATTAGGGTTGTCAACTATCCGTCTAAGCATCCGTATTCAATTTGCATTTGATTCGATTAAGGAAAGTATAGATGCATCTATATCAGATTTGTTTAAATATTCGATTCGTTTAATAAACATTCGATTATAAGTGTACTGAATGCAAATATGTATACATCTGCTTTGATTAATATTTGACCGTTTAAATATATATGTGTGTGTGTGTGAAAAGATCTTAGTTTATTAAATAAATAAGAGAAAACAAGTATGGGCATGACAAAAGAAGGATAATTTGGTAAATCATTATAGAGAGAAACAATGATGGCTTGGTGCAATACAAGGCTCTAAGACACTCTCTGTGCAAAAGCTGATTCTAATGCACTATTATATATGCTATTTATCTCTCATGAGGAAATGATATTTAGGTAAATAAACATCATTGTCTAGATGCTTCGAAAGAATTAAAAACTTAATTTTGGGGTTCGGTTAGTTGAAGAGAGAAGAATATCAAGGCAAAGAGCGACTGACCAGAGATCTCAACTACAGACCTCGGTGGTGAGATGGCTAAGAAAGAACCTCTGCTTCTCACAAGCTTCACCATCAGATTTGACAATTTCATGCCAGCAATAGGGTCTCCTGAGAGAAACCTACACAAGTTAATCAACAGGAACAATGAGTTCTTTGCCGATTTTAATGGATTATTATATATGTTATTTATCTTTCATGAGGAAATAATATTTTGATAAATAAACATCATTGTCAAAATGCTTCAAAGGAATCAAAAACTCTAATTTTAGGACTCGGTTAGTTGAAGAGAGAAGAAGACCAAGGTAGAGAGAGGCTGATCAAAGGTCTCAACTACAAAGCTTGGTGATGAGACAACCGAGAAAGAACCCCTGCTTCTCACAAGTTTCACCACCAGTTTTGACGTTTTCATAGTAGCAACAGGTTCTCCTCCGAGAAACCTACCCAATTTAATCAGCGGGAATGACAAGTTCTTTTGTCTGAATTCTCTTCATCAAATTACACAACCTGTATGGGTATGTTGGACTAGTATTAATTAAAGAGTTTCTACTTGATATCAACGAAGAAGAGAAGACATTTGTGTAAATCAACTCAAAATCTTGTGAATCCATTCAAAGCCTACAGTTGTCGTTCTCAATGAAGAGTATGAGAAGCTTCAACAACCCCTTAAAATATATGTCACCACTTCAAATCTAAATTTTTTGATAGAAAGTGTAATAGGATATATCCATATTCGTTTAAATAAACGAATACAAATTCATATTCTATTTTTAAATATCCACAGACATTCAAATTTGTATCCAATATTCGATTAACTAAACAAATACAAATAGGGTGCATCTATATCCGCTTCAAAATCACTTAATTTATAACCCTACCCACAGTCATCCATTTTGAATCCTCTATCTACCCGCTACATTTGGACATGTAATCAAAATAAAACAAATTTCATCTAATGATCGTAACCCTTTGATGTGAGGACCTTGTCAACCACAATTCTTAAAGCTCCTACTTGGATGTTAGTTAGAGATGACAATTCTCAACCCAACCCACTAACCTACCTCTTTTCTTTTCCTTTTCTCTTTTCCAAGTTGAAGATCTTTCCAAGCATTTCCCTTTTGAAACCATTGGATTTAATATTTAAATGAATGGGATTCATGCCAATTCAAGCTGGTGTAATGGTGTTAATGCCAATACATGTAACTATTGGGAATAAAGGATAACCATACGGGTTTTTGGATTCTCACAATCAGTTTTCAAAATCTGATTTTGAGAATCCATATTTAGATTCAACAATAATCATGATAATCTGAACCAACCACCCTTGAAACTTCAGAACTTCAAAGAGCTTCTTACAAGCCCTTCGAAGTTCCTAGTAGGACCAAAGATGGAAGGGTACCATTACGACGATTTTTCTAGTTTGAAACAGCCAGGCTTAAAAAAAAAATCTAGATCTATAAGCTCATAGGGTTAGGCCCTACTTGATCTAGCCCAACTCAAACCAAGGCCAAATCCTCTAGATCAACAATCATGGAACATAAGAAAGAACTCAAATAAATCAACAATCATGGGAGATCGAGACAATTCGATCTATTGACTCTCTTACAAAGGGTTTGCCAAATTTCCATGGAACATAAGGAAGAATGCAATAAATCAGGCAATAAGAGTCATTTAAGAGGTTTCCCTTTGGTGCCACTATAATCTCCAGTGGCGACATGCATGCTTGGCCTTGGACCCTCTGGCATTTATGCCACATTCACGGGGTGGACTTTATTCTCATAAATGATGCTTGTAAAGTGAGGATCTATCATTTTTAGCCCATCCCTAAGAATAAAAAATTAACTTAATTATTGTGGAGCATATGCTACCATATATATTGTGGAGCCCGAATTATCTACAATTCGACCTCCTTTATAGTCATGAACTATCAATGCTTGCCAAGTGCTTTTGATTTGATTGAAATTTGAAATTCAAATGGCAAAGGTTAAAATCATGACAATGCGGCAAGTTTTGATAGGCCTAACCCAAGACAAGTTCATGACTATAGAAGAGTTCGAATTGTGGATTGTTGTGAAGTCTCAAATTCAAACAAAAAGCAATCTATTTGTGCGTTCTGGAGAGTGACTTGAATATCCTAAAATTTACTTGTTTTAGGTTCGATGATCCAAATAGTTTGGGGTATGTTTTATGAGTATTTTTTAGCGATGAGAAGTAGGGTTTCTTGGAATTAGACATTGTTATATATACCCTTGTTCATAGGTCGAGGAATAGAGTTTTTTTTGGTTTTTGAGAGAGATTTCATTTTAAGGTTTTAGAAGAACTCTTTGTAATCGTAATTTTCATTATACTGGAAGTTGTTGATTGTCTTCACCCATGGATGTAGACAATCTTACTAAATCACATAAATTCTTGTATTTTGTGCATTTATGTTATCTCATTTTGTTTACCGTTAACCAAAATAAGATCCGTTATATCATAACAAAGATGATCTGGACTCCACCATATATATGCCGGCTAATACTCCCTGGTAATCGAGTTAATGTTCTATTCTTAGGGTTGGGTTAAGAATGATAGATCCCCAAAATTACAAGCATAGCATCATGTATGAGAATAATGTTCACCCCGTAAAGGTAGCATAAATGTTCTCATGGCGCTACTAAAAATTACAGTGGTGTTAAAGGGAAACCATTTTAATGAGTAGGGTTGAGAATTAGGCCAGGCTAACCTGAAGCTTGATTTGTTCAGCCTGAAAAATAAATGGGCTTAACAAGCCTAACTTTGGGTTGGGCCAAGTTCGGGCCCACATTTTAAGCCCAAAATATTATTCGGGCTGAGTTTGGGCATGCCATAATTTAGCCCGACACGTA
Organism: Platanus orientalis; assembly: GCA_025762735.1. NCBI lineage: Eukaryota > Viridiplantae > Streptophyta > Magnoliopsida > Proteales > Platanaceae > Platanus > Platanus orientalis. Next base: position 4,701 of record JAOXJP010233463.1, on the reverse strand, counting down.
GCTTAGCCTGGAGTATTTAATATCTACAACAAACCCTACCTAAACAATGTTACCATTCAATTATCAAAAATGAAAAAAAAATGAAAAAGAAAAAGAAAAGAAAATGTTCACATATAGGATTAGCATCTAATCCAACGGTATAGAATCTACATAAACACAAACCATAATCTTCTTAAGAAAACTAAAATTCCTCACGGCTTGTCCCTTTCCCTCTCCTCTACCTCTCCCTCTCTCCCATTCTTTTTATCCCTTAATGGATTTGTATATATGTTTATGTAACATACCCAGATAATAGAGATAAAAAGAAATGTAAAAATAGAAGAAAAGGTAAGAAGATAGGAGCTCGGTCAAGAGAACTTTGATTTCCTAATAAGGTTACTTTGAGGGGGCTTACCTCCAAAGTTCGACAAAGACAATTTCCATTAATTCATATGTTAATTCAATTACAACTCCTCTTTAAATAAAATTTTTAAGAACTCTTTAAAGATAAGATAAGTCAAAGATACGATTACCTAATGGTAACCACTAAAATTTTCTAATACTAACCATATAACAAAACTAAACAAATTAGAGATAACTCTACATTGACTCAACAAACCAAATCCCTAATTGTTCTAGCAACTAGATACGTGATATTCTCTTCCCTTTCAAAAAAAAACCTTGTCCTCAAGGTTTGGCTCAAGCTGAAAAGACCAGTGTGAAGGCGTAAGAGGATCTAGGAATTTTGGGGGTAGGATGACCTTCGAAAAATCTTGCGTTCTCCTAGCCTCTGGTTTAAACTCTGGGTCAGATTCTTTCAGTTCTTCTTCTGGTTCAAATTCCTTAGGGTCTTCTTCAGATTTTGAGTCGCTGCTCAATATCTTGATCACCTGAACTTGCTTCACTGACACCTTAGTTTCCAAGAAATCTTTCAACGTGCTCTCTACACCTGATAACTTCTATAGAATCTTTTACAACATCTCTTCAATCCTTGTTGATTTGGTTTTATTTGTCATTGTTAGATCGGAAAGCCAATCTCTGATACTAATTGTAATGTACACAGATAATAGAGATAAAAAAGAAATGTAAAAATATAAGAAAAAGAATGTGAGAAGAGAGGAGCTTGTTGGAGGGAACTCCAACCTCCTGATAAGGTCACTTCGAGGGGGCTCACCTCCAAAGATCAACAAAGACAATTTTCATTTATCGATACATTGATTCAATTACAGCTCCTCGTTAAATAAAACTTATAAAAGATAAGATAAATCAAAGATATGATTACCTAATGGTAACCACTAAGATTTTCTAATACTAACCATATAACAAACTAAGCAAATTAGAGATACCCTATATCGACTCAATAAACTAAATCCCTAATTGTGCTAGCAACTAGACACGTGACAGTTTAATGGTTAACGTTGGAGTTAGTTTCATGAGGGTTCTTGTCACTAGAAGTCTTGATGATGGCCATACACACCAACACATATCAATGCTTTAAGGCAGTCAGAAAGTGGGGTTTCTTGGAGCACTCGATGGCTGCCTTATCAATTCGTAGGTTTCAGGCACCGTCTCTGCTCTTCAAGAAGCTAACAAGGCCTACATGGTGGATCTCTTAGAACTATTCACCCCCAAAGGGTCACTATCATACCCAAGGACATCCAGCTTGCTCGTAGGATCCGTGGCGAGAGGTCTTAGATATGACTTAGCATTATTTATTCTTTTATTGCTTTCTAATGATTTTTTTTTCTTTTTTCTTTGTTTAACCTTTTTGTGGGTTTAGGATTTTAGTTTCGATTATATTTATTTAGTAAATTGATCTTCATTTTTTTTTATCGATTGATGAAAGAATATAGGAAAGCAGTTCTTTAGGAGTTTTAATTGCTTCTTATGCTTATTTCGACTTTCATTTCTTTTTCTTTTCTTTCTTTTCTTTTCGGTAAGAGGATTCCATTGCTTGCTTGCTTGAACAATGATAAATCTATATTGTGTTCTTCACATGAGACTTTATCTAGGTAGCAAGTAAAAAGTGGTTGTTCTTCTATGTTGTGTTGCTCTCCATGGGACATATTAGGTGGCAAGTAATAGCAGGAGAATGTTGCAGATTGGATCGGACCCCTTAACAAACGCCTACAACCAGCAACAGACACATCACGTCGGAAAAGTGATTTACAAATTTTGTTTTTTTGGGAAAGGGGCATTTTCACTTTTTTGACACGACATGTCTGCCGCTGGTTGCAAGCAGCCATAGGCGTTCATTAAGGGGACAGACCAGATCCCCTGGGGCAGGAGAAAGGTTGGTAATGGCAGTTCTTAAGTCGGTAGTGACTACCAACTGATCAGGTGGTGTATAAATGTCGGAGCTGCCATTGACTACAAATGCAGCGGCAGCAATAGGCTGTTTAATTTGGGCAGGCCCGAACTTGACCCAAAACTCATTTTTCTTAACTGGACCGAGTTGGATGACTTTCTCAGGGTGAGTTCGGCTCGGGCCCAAGTACTTTATTTTCGGCTGGGCTTAGGTTGACCTTGACCCGGCTCAGCCCCATTGACAGCACTATTAATGATTTTAATTGTTTTGATTTATTGCATTCTTTCTCATGTTCCATTGAAATTGACAGACCAACCCAAAACACGCCAAGCCCACCTATTTTTTTCCAAGTTTTTGTCGACTATTCTAACCTGGTTTAAATTCAGGTCCGATGATTTCTTTCCTGACCCGGTTTGAATCTGTAAAGGACAATTAATTATTTCCCTCTATCTGGAAAGTGACCCAACCTGTCTCAATCCCACCTCCATAAGAAAAAAGGCATGCCCATCCCACCTTTCCATGTCTGCAATTTTGTTTGTTTGGTGACCAAAACTAGTGAAGGCAGGCTGGAGGGAGGAAGAAAGAAGATGGAGATAGAAAACAACCAAAGGAGGTGTTTGAAATAAACAACTCAATTTCTCTGCTAAACTTGCCATCTCTAACTACATGCTTACTGTAAAAGAAACTACAACTACCCAAGCCACTCGACAATTCCTCTAGCCATTGGATTCTACTACTAAACCTAAGCTCTTGTTCATTAAGAAGCAAAACTAACCCTCAAAATAGCTAAGATGTCCCCAACTACCAATGTCCTGCAGCTCAACCATTCAAATAAATAGGCATTTAGGACAATTCAATTTAACACCTTTTCCAGAAAGAAAAAAAGAAGAAGATAATTTGGACAAAAGATAGTAAAAAATGTTAACTAAAGTTGTAAAAATGACACATAAATGGGCCAAATAAATAATATTACCTGTATAAGATGGCAAGCACAAAGCCAAGCAGATCTTGAAAACACTGGGGCCATCCCTCCACCTATCTATAAATTAAACACACAAATGGTAGTATTATATCCATACAATAGAAGTGCGGACATAATATTCCTTCAATAGAGGTTCTTTAAGTTGCACACAAAACGGTTAAGCATGCCTTTTATAGTGATTTACTGGTTTTTAAATCCATTATCAATCCCATGTGAGAGTAGATGGTTTATATAGGCAATCCAGGGATATATAGAAACACATCTTCAAAGAGATTTGGAATTCTAAACTCGACCATATAAGAAGAGCCCTCAAGAGTCAAGAATCAAAATCAAAGTAGGAGTGTAAAATGGGCCGGGCTGGCCTGGATAGGCCCATATAATTTTTGGGCCCAATTGTTTTGGTCCAGCTAATTTCCTAGGCTGGGCTGAGAGGTCAGGTTTCGAGCCATTCTGTAGCCTTAAAATTTTCACAAATAAATAAATAATAAAACATATATATATACAAAAAGATAACACGTAGCATGAACAAAAAGACAAAAACAACCCTTTTTTGTTTTTTTTGGGTTCATGCAGTAGCATGTTGTGCTTAAGTTGATCATTTAAAGTTAGGTGCAACTTAGGCTGGTCTTAGCCAGAATTTATGTGAAAGATTGGGTTGGACTAGCCTTTTTAGGTCGTACCCACAAAAAAAAAAAAAAAAACAAAAACAAAACAAAACAAAAACAAATAACAACAACAACAAAAGACTAGCCTTTTTAGGGGTGTCAATGAGCCAAGCTTAGGGTCATCATACAAGGATTAAGCTCGGGCACCACTCAGTTTCAGGCTCAGATCGTTAACATTGAGGCAAGTTCAGCTTAGGCTTGACTTGTCTCACCAATAGCCCATGAGCAAAACCCAGTCTAAATGCTAAGGCTGTCAATTGGGTTGGGCTGGCCCAAAGTCCGATATGTTTGGCCTAAAAAAATTTGGATTGAACTGAGTTTGGGCCCAATTTTTAGGCCCAAAGTTTTATTCGGGCTGAGTTCGAGAAGCTCAAGTTCAGCCCGAGGCCCGACCTGAACTAGTTAGCAAATAATAATTTTATTTATGTGCTGATATTATGTTTATATTTTTTTTTATTCTTTTTGGATCCATATATTTTTAACAAATTTAATATCATCAAATAGTTCAAGTATCACCTATTCCAAAAAAAAAAAAAAACCATATAATATGCATTTAGGGGCAATTATGGGCCTAAAATCAACCCAAATTTTAAAAAGAGCTTTAATTCAGGCAACCTGAACTCGGCTCGAAGCCCGTTGTTTTAAAACGAGTTGAATTCAGGCTCAACTCTTAGGCCCAAAGTTTTATTCGGGCTGAGTTTGGGCTTGGGTAAAATATTTCGGGCTAAGTTCAAGCAGATTTCAGTCCGGCTCAGCTCGGCCTGATT
>JAOXJP010233462.1:0-10315 GCA_025762735.1 Platanus orientalis | reverse complement strand
TATAAGAGACAGGACTCAGATGGACGCTGGGATGTAGACATAAGCATAAGGTCTATAGGAGCCTTGGGTCTATGCTTTGTGATTATCTCAAATGGACTCATGTCAATGGTCCTATTAACCGAATTATTATATGCAAACTCAACAGTAGATAAGACTGTATCCCATGCCCTAAGATTCTCACTGACCAAACAACGAAGTAATGTCCTTAGATTTCTGTTCACCACCTTAGTCTGCCCATCTGTCTGAGAGTGGTAAGTAGAAAAGAACTGCAGCTTGGTACCCACCATCTTCCACAGTGTCTTCCAGAAATAACTGATGACATCACGATCAGACATTATGGACTTGGTCACCCCATGTAAACGGATTACCTCATTAAAGAATGGACGAGCAACCTTGGAGGCATCCGAGGTCTTAGCACATGGTATGAAGTGGGCTATCTTGGAGAAATGATCCACTACAACCATCATAAAATCATGCCACCTTGGGGAACAAGGAAAACCTAACACGAAGTCCATTCTCACATCCTGCCAAGGAGTGTGAGGAACTAGTAAAGGGGAATACAGTCCTGGACTCTGTTTCCTTTGCTTCGCCAATTGACAAGTACAACATTGCTCAATTACTTTCGCCACATCTTGTTTCAAACTGTCAGTAGAAACGGTCATCAACTAGATCAATGATCTTGTCTCGACTGAAGTGGTTAGTCACACTACCTTCATGCATCTCCCAAATTAGAAAGTCCCTCACTGAAGTGCGAGAAAGACATAAACGCGTACCTCGAAAGAGATACCCGTCCTGAATCATAAACTCTCTGCTCTTCATTGGCTGATCGCCCTGCAAGGAGTGAAAGATGGTACCAAAGTCCAGACACGACTCATAATCCTCTCTGAGTCTATCGAATCCGGTAACCTATACACTCATCATATGTAGGATATAGACCTTTCTACTCAATGCATCTGCGACCTTGTTCTCTGAGCCGGATTTATGTTTAATTACAAATGTATAATCCTGAAGATACTCCACCCACTTGGTATGCCGTGAGTTAAGTTTCTTCTGAAAGCCTAGATACCTTAAGGCCTCATGGTCAAAAAATATGATGAACTCCTGCGTCAACAAGTAATGTCTCCAATACTTGAGGGACTGGACTGCAACATAGAATTCCTTATCTAGGTGGAATACTTTTGTTTGTCTTCATTTAATTTTTCACTAAAGTAGGCCACGGGATGCCCTTCCTAAGTGAGGACACCTCCTATTCCAACCCCAGATGCATCACAAACAACTTCAAAGACTTTGGAAAAGTCTGAAAGTCGCATGACAAGAGCCTCAGTCATCCTCAACTTGATCTCTTAGAAGACCTTGGCTGCTGCCTTGGTCCACTTAAACTCACTTTTACGGATGCAGTCTATAATAGGTGCTATAATGGAACTAAATCCCCAAATGAACTGCCTGTAGAACGTAGCTAAGTCATGGAAACTACAAACCTCGTGAATACTAGTAGGCTTAACCCATTCTACAATACACTTGATTTTGTTAGAATCAGCGGTCACTCCCTCACCTGATACAACAAATCCTAAGAAAATAACTGTCGATGTCATGAACACACACTTCTTAAGATTCACGTATGGGCTCTCTTTACGGAGTATCTCACATACACTCCGTAAATGGCTCAAGTGAACCTCCCTATTAGCACTATATATAAGAATGTCATCGAAATATACAACCAAAAACTTCCCTATGTAGGGCCTCAATACCTATGTCATTACCCTCGTAAAAGTACTTGGAGCATTGGAAAGTCCAAAGGGGATGACAAGTCACTCATACAGTCCGTCCTTCGTCTTGAAGGCGGTTTTCCACTCTTCCCTTCGCCCAACTCTAATATGGTGGTGGTCACTCTTAAGATTAATCTTAGAGAATATAGTAGCTCCCGCCATCATATCTAACGTGTCGTCAAGCGTAGGAATGGGAAACCTATATCGTACTGTGATCTTATTTATGACTCTACTGTCAACACACATCCTCTAGGAACCATCCTTCTTCGGTGTAAGAAGTGTGGGTACAACACACAGACTCATACTCTCTCTGATAAAACCCTCCTTTCTCAACAGTTTATCCACTTGCCGCTTCAGCTCGGCTTGCTTTGTAGGGTTCATCCTATAGTGGGGTAGATTGGGAAGAGTTGCTCCAGGAACCAGATTTATAGCGTGCTGAATATCACGCATCAGTGGCAGCTCATCTGGTAAATCCTCAGGGAACATCTCTCTAAACTCTCTGATGAGAGGCTCTACCTCAGTTGGGAGATCAAAACTAGAATCAGGGGTCACTACTCTAGTGGCTAATGCAAACACTGGTGCATCATCCTGAACCTCCTGCTCGAACTCCTTAGGGCTAAGAATATTCAAGGTCTTCTGGTGAGGACCCTTCACATCCTTCCCTTTATTCACCAGACTCTTGCCTCCAGACTAGGCTTTTGGTGAAAGAGGAGTGAGCTTGATTTTCTTGCCCTTGAACTTGAACACACACCTGTTGGTTCTGCCATAAAACATGATGTTTAAATCAAAGAGCCAGAGTCGGTCTAGGATCATATGCCCTACATCCATAAGCACAACGTCACACCATATTTTGTCTTTATACTAGCCAAACTCAATAGGCACATGACATCTATGGGTGACAGGAATAGAAGAGTCTACCCACGACATTCAGTAAGGTTGAGGGTATGGGACGGTGGCGAGTCCAAGCTGCTTCACATTACTAGTAGAAATCAGGTTAATGCAACTTCCACTGTTTATAACTTTGTAGTTCTTCTCTTCACACTTGGCAAAAGTACAGAAGATAGTGGTCCTCCGCCAATCCTCTGGAGCAGCCTGAGTAAGAGCACACTTCACCACTCAAAGGGGTGAAGGGGAAGAGGGATAGTTAGAATAAGGTCTCATGGCAGTTAGGTAACTATCCTCTCCCTCTCTATCATCATCACTTGGGCCCTACAAGAGATGAATAATCTCATTTATGCCAGTCTCATCGTCGAATGTCTACTAATCTCCATAGACTTCCTCCTCAGTGTTGTCCTCTACACATAGAGCAAGCTTTTTGCGTGGACACATCTTGGAATAATGGCCTACCCTGCTACACTTATAGCATCTATTAGGATTGCCCGACAAACGAACTCTTACTTCTTTTCATTGATTAAGCACTAGGCCAGATCTAGAAGGTTCACGATCAACTCTGGGTGGCTGGTCCCCTGAAGTGAACCTGCCATCCGGGTGTCTAGGATCCTGAGGTCGCGGAGCCGAAGGCTTCACGTACCTCTCCATGTTCTGTGCGATCTGATAGACCTGCTCTAGAGTGACAATGTAGTAGGGTATTAGCTCATTTTGAATCTCATGTCGAAGCCCCATCTTGAAGCGAGTGATGGTCATCTCAAGACTCTCATGGACTCCACATCTTAACCTACCATCATCGAATCTCGTGATGTAGTCTGCGATGCTAGATGATCCTTAGTGGATAACATGATACTACTTGAGAAGTTTAGTGTGATAGTGATGAGGTACATACTTCTCTTTGAGCTTCTCATGCATCTCTGTTTAGATAACAATGGGTCTCTCTTGTCTCTAATACATCTACTGCTCCACTGAGTCCCAGTAAAGCTGAGCTAACCCAATTAACTTCATCTTAGCGAACTTAATTTGCCTGTGAGGGGAGATATCATACCAGTCAAAGTACTGGTCCATCCCGCAGACCCAATCCAAAAAGCTCTTGGGGTCTAAGCGCCCATCAAAAGTGGACACCTTAACCCGCATGGCTTTTAGAGCCATCTCCTCAAGATCTCTCAGACCTCTGTGATCTCTCATCCCTCGCTGCTACCTATAACGTAAAGGATCCAAGTCATCTTCAAACTTGGGAATCTCCTCACGGGGTGAGGTCTTCCGATCGTCTCCCCTAAGCTGGTTTGGAGACCTACCCTTGGGTGAGGTCCTCCTTGGCTCATAGATAGGCTCAAGACAAGGAGTCCTTCGCTCATGACCTCCTACGGATCCTTGGCCAGAGTGGTGGTCTAGGTGAAGTCTTGTCTGAACCTCTCTCCCCTCTTGTGAAGGTCTCACAGTGTGGGAAACCAGCTCTCTGTGGAGTTCTTGCATCGATTATTCTTGGATGGTCCTATTGTTAGTCTCAAAGGATTGAACTAACTTGTCCATCCTCTCTGTTAACTCCTTGAAAGCCGGATCCTGAAAAAGCTGAGAACTAGTTCTTGCTTCCAGGGTCATCTTGCGGTGGTAATCTAATCCGAACCTAGTGGGCATACATTAAAGGGCACGAGATACTGACTCTACAGACTCTCTAGAAAAGGAAAACTAACTAAATATAAAATTTAAATACTAAAATAAAATTAATGATGCAAAATGATGTAAATTTGCAAGATTAGCCTACGATCGAAAAACTACACCTAATATGCAACTTACGGGTAAGGAAACCCTAAACCTAAGCTCTAATACCAAATCTGATGCATCATGCATGTAGGTTAGTGGGTGTACGTGTACAAGAGCTAGGAATAAAATTGCAAAAGTAACTAATAAAGATAAAAAAGATTCTTACTTGCACATCCACACACTAATTCAAGATGTGTTTTAAGTCTAATTCAATATGCATGTTAAGAATTAAAGTTTACAAAACAATGAACAACATAAAACCTAAACAATGTGATTAGAATATAGACAAACTTAGAGATTAGAAAAATGTTAGGTTGCTATCCAAAATTCAGAACATGATAAAGTGTTTAAAACTAATAGGAGAACATGAAGGAAAGCATGAGAAAACAATATGGGTCAGGGAAATCTATTAGGGAATCAAATAGGCTAAGGTTGATAGGATTAATGTAGGTCAATATCAGATTTTAACCGAGGATTTATGTACTGAACAGTAAATTTTATCAGCTATTAACCTAAAACTCAAAACCACCATGTCAACTACACTATAGAATTCAAAGAGGTCATTATAAAGTCACATAAATACCTTGTATATGCTGTCAATACTCTTTATGAAGCTTCTAGGAGATGATTGTGGATGATGTCATGCAAAAACTAATCAAATAAGAGAGTTTTAAAGTAGCCGAAAATTTCAGGTCTTCTAGGAGCACTACCACTAGCCTCTATTTGACCCAGGTGGAAGGGACTATTTCCCAACAGATTTGGGGATGCTTCTTGCTCCTTAGTTGTCGTCCTAGGGTGGTTAATGCCCTATTGAAAGCCTTCGATTAAACTCCTAAGAATAAGGAGTGAGGAGTTGATCTCCTACAAAACCCAAAAAATTTGGTTTTTCACGCCTCTTAGGTATAAACCTGAGTGAAACTCGATTAGGTGTGAGCCTTAGAGATGGGTCTCACCACCTCTTGGGTCGCCTTCAGGTCCCTAACAATTAGGGGAAAGGCCAAATTCAAAATCCCTTGAATGTAAGAGATATTGGTAATCTCGTCAAGCCTATTTAAACCTGTTTTGACACCTGGACTGATATAACCTTATATGTATCTCTTCGAAACAGCCCTGAAACTATGGGAAACTTCTCCAAACATGATTCTGATGCTCTAATGGCACTCCTTGAATGGTTGTTGGCTCAAGAACTTCGAAGGGGATAAAGTGTTGTTGGGTTTACTTAAGAGTTAATCAATTTTAGCATAGCAAAAAAAAAAAAAAAACAGATTGTGACAAAGAGTAAAAAGGAAGAAGAAGAAACCTTTAACCCAAGAGGAAGGGAGTGACCTCCACCACTAGCGTTAAAGTTAAGGAGAGCCTAGACCCATTCTAGGGTTTTGGGTTTCTTCAACTTGCAACAAGGAAGAAGGGAAAAAGTCATGTCGACAAAGGGGTTCTTTTATTCAAAAATTTCAGTCCTTAATTGAAACCTAGTCGTGGGCTCTTATAGAGAATCCCACAGCTAGGGTTGTTTGCAAAATAGCAACCTAAATTCTTCTTATTTAAAAAAAAAACACTCTCAACTTAAAATAATTGCAAACTACTCCCTAAACAACTCTCAATGACATAAACACATTCACCACATGTAACATGAAAATAAAAAAACATCTAAAAGAAAATAACAAGTTAATGGAACCATAACACGGGCACAACCTTCTTGCGCTGTCTTTGGTAGACCTAGAACTCGTGGCTAGACGGCTAGACATGATGTCCTCATCATAGGGCCTTGGAGAACGGTCAGACTCTGATCAATCAGGCCTTTGGAGACTAGTCAGGCTCATGGGGCATCACACTCGGGTGTCTCTCAGACTGCCCTATCTAGTCCTTTGATTAGTCAGGGCTTTGGAGAGTAGTCAAGGAATCCTGTCCAGACTTGATCTTGGATATTTCTGGGGCTATCTAGTGCATTCCACCAGGGTCTAGGGACATGATTCTCACACATGTCTAGGTCTTTTGGGACCTTATGCACGATTCTACAAGTCTACATGGATGCATGTATATACCTTTGTTTAACAAATGCTCTGGAGGCCCATCTTCAAGTTTTGGTCTTTTGTCTCTGGTCCACTTTGTTTCTTCATGAAAAGTTGCTACTTTTTAGTATGTTAGGACTCTTACAAGACAAACACGTGTGCTTTGACCATGGAATTGACAAAATACATACCCATGACTTAACAGAACCAATCTCCAAATTGTTAAGGTGTCTCCTTGGACCTAGATCCCAAGCAAATCTAAAGCCTTGAACAACCCTATGATTAAGAACTAATCCATCTTTCTACCTTGTAAGAGACAAATTTTGTGGAAAGTCCGCAACAAGGGGGGTCCACCCAGCCCAAACATCATGCCAAAATAGAACAGAGGATCCGTCACCTACTTTAAATCCGATGTGGTTTTTGAACCAAGGGAGACCTTTCCAAACTCCTTTCCAAACACCAACACCAAAAGGGCCAGTAGCTGGCCCACTATCCCATCCAGAGCTTAGAGTTCCGTACTTGGCACTAATAACATTCCTCTGTAGAGCTTCTTTTTCAATACCAAACCTCCAAGGCCATTTAGAAAGCAAGGCAGTGTTCATATGCTGGAGAGAGAGGATCCCTAGGCCCCCTTGGTTGATGGGTTTACAAATAGATTTCATTGGAGCAAAGGAAATTAATGGGTGCCTTTTGATCATTCCATATAAAATTTCTCCTAGCTGTGTTGAGCTGCCTCACCACAGATTTGGGAATTGAAAAAAGAGATAGATAGTAGATCGAAATACTTGAGAGAGCTTCTGATCAACCCTTTCTATCATTGGCTCCCAAATGTGAGATGAGGAGTATTTGGCTCCCACGGGTAAGCCAAGGTAGGAGCTTGGCAATTAGGCCACCGAACACCCCATCAAAGCTACAAGATCATCAATATTAGGAATGTTGTCTACCGCCATCATTTTTGTCTTTTAGAAGTTGACCTTGGACCCTAAAAACACCTTACACAAAAATAATGCCCCATAGATTGTGATATGCTCTTCCAAGGCCTGCGACAAGAAGAGGGAGTTATCCGCATACTAAATAACGAAATTGGAAGAACCATTCGGCCAATACTACATCATTGAATGAGACCCAAGTTTTCTACCTTGGACACCAAACGGCTTAGGACTTCCATTACGATGTTGAAGTGGAAAGGGGATTATGGGTCCCCCTGGTGGAACCCCCTACTACCGCGGAAATGGCTTTTACAAGAACTATTAACCATCACTGAAAAGGAGCTAGAAGAATAGCAAACTTTCATCCAGTTGCACCAAGGTTGGCTGAATCCCATCTTTAGTAGAATATCCTCTGAGAAACTCCAATTTACATGATTGTTAGCTTTCTCTATATCCACTTAGCAAACTATACCCAATTGACTACCTTTTATCCATGTGTCAATGCACTCATTTGCAACCAAGGAGCAATCAAGAATTTGACACCCATAGATGAAAGCCTTTTGTTTTGGAGAGATGATATAATCCATGACCTCTTCCATTCTTTTAGCTAGGGTCTTTTCAAGAATCTTGTAAAAACTGCCTACTACCCAAAATTCTTATTGGTTAAAAGTCCCCTAGCTCTACGGCCCCTCTTCTCTTTGGGATTAGGGAGATAAAGGTCGAGTTTAGGCTTCTACACGAAGAAGGATTTTTGGGGAACTCCCCCATGGCCTTTACGACATCTGACTTTACCAAAGGCCAAAACTTGATGGGAAAGTTGTCGGGCACCGAGGCTTTGTCATCTGGGAAGCTTAAATAGCTTCCAGGATCTTGCTCAGTGAAAGGGTGCTCTGACCACACTTCTTGAATACAGATTTTACCCTAGACTTGATAACTATGGCATAAATACAGATGCGGGTGTCGGAATTAGACATGTGGGGAGTCTGACTCAACAACCCAAAAAAAATGTATTTGGGACCTCTTTAAGTAGGGGTGACAATTCTTGTTGGTGGGTCGGGTTCGTGTTGTGTCGAAACTCGAGATAAGGGTACACGACTATATGGCTCAACCCGAACCTGACCCATTTATTAATCGTGTCAAAGTGGATCGATCTGATTTGACTCGAAACATGTTTACACTCAACCCTAACCTGCTTATTCCGTGTTGGGTTGGCGTTGGGTTTACAACTTATGTGGTAATTCATTTTGGCGGGTCAAATTCATGTCATGTCAAGTTAAGGGTATAGGACTATATGGCTAAACCTAAATCCCACCCATTTATTAATCATGTCAAAGCGAGTCGACCCACTTTGACCTGAAACACGTTTACAATCAACCCTAACCCACTTATTTCGTGTTGGGTTTGTGTCGGGTTCACCATTCACAGGTCGTGTCAAACATTGCCCACCCCTATCTTTAAGAGAGCACTTATTGTTAAACAATGGGATATCTTGTGAACTATATTATATATCTATATGTAAATTGCATCATATATCTATAGAGAAGGTCATAGGTAAATGTAAACCTGGAGGCATGCTATAGGAAAATATAGAACTCATAACGTATGGTAGATGTAATTATGTCAAACAACTAAGAAGAATAAAATGGAAAAGGAAATTTGGAAGGTCGATCCAGAATCCCGTGGAGTGTCACAACATAAATATTTTTTCTATTTAGAAGATTCAGAATTTCAAGAAGTTTAGCTCAAGTCTGTTTCTTGTGGCTAAGCATAGAAAAGTTGCACAAATTATGGAAATTTTCCAACGAAACAATGGTAAGAGATATCCACTATATGATGTTGACTATTATGTTAATTTTTTAGGTTCCTTTTTTTTTAATCTAATACAACAACAACAACAAACATCCTTATCCCAACTATTTGGGGATGGCTGCACGAATCCTATTTCACCATTCCATAATATTTAGGGCCATATCTTTTGTTAAATTACACGCCGACATGTCTCTCTTTACCACTTCAACCCAAGTCAATTTTGGTCTTCCAATTGTCCTAGCACCTTCAACTTGTATCGTCTCACTCATTTTCACTGGCGCAGTCATTGGTCTTCGATGTACATGACCAAACCATCTAAGTCGATTTTTCCTTATTTTATCACCTATTGGTGCTACCCTTAAGCTCCCACGAATGGATTCATTCCTAATTATATATTTTCTAGTCTTGCCACTCATCCATCTCAACACCCTCATTTCAGCCACACTCATTTTATGTACATGTTGTTTATTGGCTGCCAACATTCTGCTCCATAAAGCATGACTGGTCTTATATATGTCTTATAAAAATTTTCATTTGATTTTAGTGGTATTTGTTCCCCACTTCAACCATCTCTCTATAATTGATGCAACACAATCATGCAAACAATATGTGTAATAGGGTACCCAACTAGACAGACTTAGGCTCCTAGGATAACAACTATATAGAAACTAGATGTAACCTGGCTTTGATAACAAAATTGATGTAGCATGCAAGTGAAACAAGTACTATAAGAGATTTAAAGCAAATACACAAAGCAAAGAGAAAAGATAAACTAGATTTCTATTCCCTGTCTAATGCACTTTGAGATCAAGTAATAATGAAACTCAACTCAAGAATTAATCTATATAAAGATTGTAAACATCAAGGGAATTAATGCTCAATACCAATGACTCACACTTGAACTTAAGAGAATTAGTAGACAATCAAATATAAAGACCTATTTATACTAGGCAGAATAGGGAATTGGAGTTTATTTTCTAAGCGAATATGAGTTAATGAAGCTTAGCTCACTAAAAGCTCGGTTTGGTTAATTTTTGTTAATATATATATATATAAACTTTCATTAAAGAAAATGGACGAGAAATCCCAAAAGAAGCCACAACAACAAAAAATTAGTTACATAAGAAAAGAATATATATATATATATATA
>JAOXJP010233461.1:0-10315 GCA_025762735.1 Platanus orientalis | reverse complement strand
AAATAAATAAATAACAGGAAAATAAACTACTCTACTAGAATTGACAAAGAGGACTATCCATGGTCATCCAATTTCTTCTTCTTTGTATAGAATGCTCCCACATTAGACTTTCCTTAATTAGATCTCAGGACCCTGCTTATTAACACAACTTCTAAAAATTGAGCTTAAGACCTTCTAACATAAAGCTTTCTAAAACATATCATATAAAGTCTTTTCTTTTGGCTCCTCTCCCATAATCCTTCACATCTTCTTCCCCTCTGTTTCCTTACTGGAAGATACAGAAAACTTTGGCTCCTTGAGTTAAGGTATTCACTTGGATGGTCTTTTTAAATTGAATCAATACATCGGATGTCTTGCAAAGAGGGAGGCTTTATATGGCCATTTTTTCGAATATATGTTGCCTTTGCAGAAATGATGGTGAATCAGGAAGACATTTTTATTCATTGTAGCTTTGCAAGAAAAATATGGAATTTCTATATGTTGATGCTACATATTGAATGGGTGATACTGGACTCCGCTAGTGAGTTATCTCTCAATGGAGTGGTGGAACATTGGGCGTGAAAACAAAGCTATTCTTGGAAGCCCTTCTTCATGGTATATTATGGGGAATTTGGAAAGAGAGTAATAGAGGAATTTTTGAAAACACGAAGAGGGGCACATTAGAAGTGATTGATTCCATATCATGTGAAGTGGGTTCATGGCTATTGGTATCCCCAGAATTGAAGGATACATCTTTAAATGATTTCATGAGAGATTGGGTCTCCTGTTTCCTGTCGTTTCCCCACAAGGATTGAGATCAACCAAAGGCATGTGTTCCTCTTCCTATTGGGAAGCTAATTTAAACTTTTTGATGGTTTTTCAATGGGTAATCTGGGTTCAACGGGTTTTGGTTGTTATATTCAAGATAGTTCATGTTATTTTTTATTTGTGATGAATGTGCCTTTAGGAACTAGTCACTTCACCAAGGCTGAAGTTTTGAGTCTTCTTGAAGGTTTGCATGAGTTGAAGCAAAAGGGTATTCATGGATGTCAGGTGGAAGGGGAATCGACACTAGTTGTGAGTTGGGGGTTTGGGAAAAGTGAGAGGTGTTGGCAACTGGCTCAACATATTCGGGAAATTAGACATTTTAAAAAGGATCTTGGGATTACTTTCATGCATATTTGAAAGTCTCAAAATGAGGCTGTGGATAAAGTTGCGAGATGGGGTGTGGGATTATCTGAAATTTCCATAGGAACTTGCACGCCTGATTGTTGAAATGATGTATTTTTCTTGTTTGTATTTCTCTTTTGTATTCTTTATCCATTTTTTTCTCCTGCAATAAAATTTGTTAGACCACCTCATATGCATGAGGGGTTTTCTCTCTCTCTATGCGTATAAGAAAATCCTCCCATGGGGCCACATGTCTAGCTGATTCCCCTTTCTCCTATTACATATCAATGCCATGTTGAAGTACTGTATCTGGGGACTTATATGTAATAAGGGTACTATATACCCTTATACCTTTGGTATACCATATGTACTGTGTACCGAATACTCTCAATATAAATTCAAACCACGTATGAGACCATATATTCATACGGTTGATCCAATCTTAATTCTTTTCTCTCGTTTTCTCTTCTTCTTCTTCTTCTTCTTATCTTTCTCTCAGGCACAATAAGGTGTAAGAGCGAGAATAACGAGTTGGTATCAAAGCGTGGTGTGATCAGGGCATGATTGAGCATCCCAACGCAAGGGGATGATGCTGACATCATCATTTTTGAACGCTGATGTTAGCAGGCCGTACCACCGACATGCGTGAAAGTTTAGGGTTTTGAAAGATCATGGTCCCATGGTGTTTTTGTGAATTTTTTTGATGTATGGTTGATTTTATTTCAAAGTTTTTGTGAAGAGACCTAAAAAAGCTCTGTTTTTGGCAAATTGTAGATTTACAACGATTGTAAGTGTTTCAGATCGATTCCTTTGAAAGAAGTGGTCGTTTTTTTATGAGGAATCTGTAGAAACAAGTTTCATCTTGTTTCATTTTGATTTGAGAGAGATCTAGCCATTTTCGGCCAGGTGAGTCAAGGACGCCTAAGACGACTTTTGTGCAGTGTTGGGCTCAATTTTTGAGACCTTCTGTTGATCCCTTTAAAAGGACTGATCATTTTTGAAGGGGGAATCATTTGAGACAGGCCTTACGAAGTTTGGTTGAGATTCTAAGGGTCTTTCGTGAATTTTCGTCTAGGAGAGAGCATGACATTTGAGATGCTGTTCGCTACTTTTGCTTCGTTTTTTGTGCCTTCAAACTTGAAGGTCCAGTGATATGAATGGTGGTTTATAGACACTTTTAGATTTTGTTTGGGTGTTTTCTCTAATTGTTTGGGCTGATTGTTTGTCTGAGGTAACCTTGTGACGTGAGGAATGTTGGAAGTATCGACGGAGTCTACAAAGACGGATGATGCTCAGAGTGGTCCGAGTTCTATTAGTGCCATGCCACTTATGGGTATCCTGGGTGACAATCCCGGTGCACAAATCACCATTGTCAAGTTGGATGGAACAAATTATTTGGAATGGTCCCAATTCACGAAGATGTATATTGGTGGAAGAAATAAACTTGGTTACATCAATGGGTGTGTTCTTGAACCAGATGTCTCAGATACTCAGGCTTATGAGAAATGGGAGTCTGAGAATCTGACTGTTATGTCATGGCTACTTAACTCAATGCATCCAGAGATCAGCTGTGGTTTTTTGTTCATTCGAACAACTAAGGATATATGGGACTTTGTTGCATAGACATACTCCCAAGTAAAGAATTTTTTATGGATTTATCAGTTAAATAAGGAAATTGCTCATCTTTGTCAAGGGGAGAAAAGTCTGGGCAGCTATTTTGCCACTTTGCGTAGCATATGGGAGGAGTTAAATACTATGAAAGACATAAGCCAAAATGCGAGGTAGATGTAGTGGCGTACAAAGAAAAAATGGAGCGATGCAAGATTTTTGAATTTCTGGTTGGGCTAAATGACGAATTTGAATTGGTCTGCATCAATATATTGAGTAGGGGTTAGCTTCCCTCCTTGAATGAAACATATGCACTAGCTTAAAGTGAAGAAAGCAAAAAGATTGCCATGCATCTGTACTCTTCTAGGACTCCAAAGAGATTTGCTTTGACTTCTACCCCATTTTTGCAAAAGGGGGTTAGAGCGGTTTTAAAAAATCTTTCAACCTAGCCATGAGGATAAAGAAAAGATTCCATGAAAAGGAGGATCCATTGATAAGGATAAGCTCCGTTGTAGTAACTATGGAAAGATGAAACATACACGTGAGAACTGCTGGGATCTCGTTGACCGACCTGAAAAATTCAGTACACTGGGAAATGGGCGAGCAAACTCTGTCACATCATAAGAGAAGGATATAGATCCTATATTTAATAACTCAAAAATAGTTGACACTAGCACCACATCCTTTGGTGAATCCTCTCGACGGATGGTTACGGTTCCCGAAGCTGAATTTGAGAATCTACGCCGGTTTATGGTACAGCTAGAGGGGTCTATGACATCGAGTCGTCCTCCTACATCTTCATTTGCTTCCGTAGAGTCAGGTACCCATGCCACTGCTTTCCATGTCTCTCCATCTATATCTTCATCCTTGATTATTGATTCAGGAGCATTAAATCACATGATAGGTTTGTCATAATTATTTTTCTCTTATTCTATTTGTTCTGGTCATAACAAAGTCAGAGTGGTAGATGTGACATTGTCCATTTCTAGGAAAGGCAGTGTTAATGAGTAACCTCAGTCACTTTTTTTTCCTCTCACTGTGTTTTTTAGGACTTGGATTAGAGTCAGATGATTGGGAGTGGTCGTGTAGTTGATGGACTCTATCTCCTTGATGATAGTGCGGATCCTCAATTGTCAACACATGTTTCTCCCGTAGTCATGATTGTCATTTTAGTAATAAAGACTGGTTAATGCAATGACATAATCGGTTGGGTTATTTATCTATAGCTTCTTTACATATTTTGTTTCCAAATTTATTTGGGTCTAGCGTTGAGTCTTTTCTTCAGTGTGAAGTTTGTCAATTGTCTAAACATGTTCGGAACACTTATTCTCCTAGTATTAATAATAAAAGTTCTATTCCATTTTCGTTGGTCGACTCTGATGTTTGGGGACCTTTTCCCACCACTTTTCTTTTTGGATTTTGATACTTTGTTTCATTTGTTGATGACTATTCATGGTACACATGCGTAATTTGATGAAAACAAAAGGAGAAGTTTCTTCAATATTTCATACCTTTCACATGATGATTCATACTCAATTTGGTACATCCATTAAAGTCCTTAGATTTGATAATGGGGGAGACTACACATGTCATCTTAGTTGCAGAAGTTCTTGACAGAGTGCGGTATCATACATCAGACATCATATGTTCACATTCCTCAACAGAATGATGTTATTGCTGAACACAATAATCGCCACCTATTGGAAGTGACATAATTGCTTTTATTTGGTATGAACATCCCTAAAACCGTTTGGTTTGAAGCTCTTCTTACAGCTGTCTATTTGATAAATTGCATGTATTCCAGGGTACTTCATCTTAAAACACCCATTGATGTATTGTGTCTTGACAATCCTCTCTTTCTTGTGCCCTCCAAAGTTTTTGAATGTGTTTGTTACGTTCATATATATAAAGGGGATCGGTTAAAATTGGACTCGTGTGCAGAAAAATATATATTTTTGGGATATCCGTCTGTTTAAAAGGGTTACAAGTGCCACAACCCAG
Source organism: Platanus orientalis (assembly GCA_025762735.1). Taxonomy (NCBI): domain Eukaryota; kingdom Viridiplantae; phylum Streptophyta; class Magnoliopsida; order Proteales; family Platanaceae; genus Platanus; species Platanus orientalis. The sequence continues at coordinate 5,557 of JAOXJP010233461.1, read as the reverse complement.
GAACTAGTAAAAGATTTGTCTTGATGGATGTTGCATTTTGTGAGTTTGTTCCTTTTTTCTCTTATTCCACGACCTCTCTTTAGGGGGAGAGTTTTGAGTTGTGAAGAGAGGTTTTAGTATTTGCCTTTAGTGCTCCCACTTCCTACTCCAGTTTCTCCGTTCTCCTTTGACATCCCAGCTTTAGACAATGGGAAATATCTACTTGTTTATACAAGGAGGAAGGACACAACAAGCGATCCACCCCTAGTTGCCTCTTCGGACCCAGGTAATTTTCTAGCTCGTATTCCTTCAGTTCCTTTTGATAATGATACTCATTTTGCGAATGATGATGATCTTCCCATTGTACTCCACAAAGGAAAGGGATCTTGTACTAATCATCTTATCTCTAACTTTGTATCCTATAAGACCTTGAATCCTGTATATCATACTTTTGTTGGATCTGTATCTTCTATACAGGTTCCTTCCAATTTAAAAGAGACAATTTATCAGAGTCAATGGCAAAATGCGATGTGTGAGGAGATGATAGTGTTGGAGAAAAATGGGACATGAGAACTTGTGGACCATCCTGTGGGAAAGCAACTAGTAGGGTGCAAATGGGTTTATACTGTTAAATACAAGGCAGATGGATCTATTAACAGATATAAAGCAAGACTGGTGGCAAAGGGATTCACTTAGGTATATGGTATTGATTACCAAGAAACCTTTGCTCTAGTGGCCAAGATGAACTCCATCTGAGTGTTGGTTATCTATTGCAACCAACAAAGAATGACCACTTTGGCAGCTATATGTGAATAATGCATTCTTTATGGTGATTTACGTGAAGAGGTATATATGATGCTACCTCCAGGCTTCAAGATTCCAGGAAGTGAGGGTAAGTTGTGTAAACTAAGGAAGACATTGTATGAACTCAAGCAATCACTAAGGGCTTGGTTTGAGAGATTTAGTGGTAGTTTAACCAAAATTGGTTTCAGATAATCCTAGATGGATCATACTTTATTTGTTAAACATTCCTTGAAAGGAACTATAGCAATCATTGTGTATGTAGATGACATAATAGTCACGGGAGATGACTCGGAAGAAGTACACAAATTAAAGGCTCATTTGAGTAGTGAGTTTGAAGTAAAGGATTTGAGCACACTTCATTATTTTTTGGGTCTTGAGGTTACTTATTCCAAAAGAGATATCTTCATATCTTAGAGAAAGTTTGTTCTAGATTTACTTATTCAGACATGATTATTAGGGGTTCGACCGATGGAAACCCCTGGTAAAGTTAACCATGGGTTGAATGATCAGGATGGGAGGCCATTGATAGATGCTAGATGATATCAACAATTTGTTGGGAAGTTTATCTATCTTGCACTCACAGGGCCAGATATAGCTTTTGTGGTTGGAGTTGTTAGTCAATTCATGCATACACCACGAACAACACATCTAGAAGCTACCTTTCGCATTTTTGAGTTATCTAAAATCTGTTCAAAAAATGGGGCTATTATTTTCAAACAATGGCCATGTGAAAGTTGAGGTGTATACAGATGTGGATTGGGTAAGATCAGTCATAGATAGATGCTCAACCTCTAGTTACTGTTCATTTGTAGGTGAGAATCTTGTGACATGGAGAAGCAAGAAACAATCAGTGGTTGCTAAATCAAGTGCTGAAACAGAATATAGATCAATGGCACATGGGATTTGTGAAGGTCTTTGGTTAAAGCTCCTGCTTCATGAGATTGGCTTTGAAGTATAAACTCCTATGAACCTATATTGTGATAACAAGTTATCCATTAGTATCTCTCACAATCCTATGTAGCATGACCGGACCAAACACATAGAAGTAGACCGATATTTTATTAGAGAAAAGATACTATGCGGACTGATTTGCACTCCCTCTGTTGTTACGGACCAACAACTAGCAGATGTGCTAACTAAAGGTGTTACCAAGATACTGCTTCATGATATCATCAGCAAGTTGGGCATGTTTGACATTCATGCTCCAACTTGAGGGGGAGTGTTGAAGTACTATATCCGGGGACTTAAATGTAATAAGGGTACTATATACCCGTATACCTTTGGTGTACCATATGTACTGTGTATCGAATACCCTTAATATAAATACAAATCACGTATGAGACCATATACTCATACGGTTGATCCAATCTTAATTATTCTCTCTCGTTCTCTCTTCTTCTTCTTCTTCTTCTTATCTTTCTCTTAGGCACACAAATAAGGTTTAAGGACGAGAATTACAAGTTGCCACTATTACATAGGAAGGACTCCGAAAATGATATTCCTAATAGCTTAAAAATAGAACTCTTAAGTGACCCAACTTCATCTATGATCATCTAATTTCTTCTTGTTGCTCACGGTTTCTCCTGCATCAGTGAGTCTTTAGGCAAGAGATGCACTCAGGGCCTTTTCCTTTCCTGCCTAATTCATTTATGTTTTTTCACCTTAATCTTTGTATTTTTCTGGTCAAGCCAGTAACAATTGTCTTTGGTTACGTTTGCCCCTTCATCTTAGGGCTTAGGCTTATCTGTTGAATGTTCCCCTTCCCCCCTCTCTCTTCCCTTTATTAATGAAATTCACCCTAAGATTACTGTATGCTTGGAAAGTTTGACCAAGTATGTAAGATAGCAAAGGAGGGTCTCCACTCAGAATCGACAGAGGAAATAGCTTCCACTAAATTCTCCCACATTGAGTGCCTAAGATCCATGGAGAAAGACACCTTGGGGACAATAATGACATGGCATCAAAAGTGGAACACTTGCTATCTTACATGGAGGATGCAGGGCTTGGTAACTCTAAAGTATGGGTAAGTAAGAATGATTATGAAAATGACTTGGCTGAAGTCATAGGGAGAAGATTGAAAGCAGTGACATGGACAGAGCACATGAAAAGAGAATCAAGTTTTGGAATGTGACTACATCCTTGCTCCATCGTTTAGTTATGACAGTTGTTCACTTTCTTATGACAACTCTGCTTTGTGTCATAAGGGCTAAGAGCACCAACCATTTATAGTGTGGCATTATGTTGGAAACCCCACCCCATCACCCCCGTGCTGATAAAGGGATCAAGGTGTTGAGTATTGTCAATTCCATGTCACAACGCATTGTGAGTGATCAAGACACGAGGACGTGCATCTAGAGTAGGGGAACAGCGGTGCAGAGATCAATGAACAAATGAGTCAAAGAGGTAAATGAATGATGTGACTAACCAAGCCTAGGTTTGTGGACTTAGAGCTCACCCACACAACCTTAGGAATGACCTCGCAACATATCCCAAAGTCCCAGGATGAAAAATTAAACAAAACACAAAAAAATGGAGCATTCTGGTTTTTGGGACCAATCCGAGTAAATTTGGGACCAGTCACGATTCCACTGGGACCGGTCACGATTTTACTGGGACCAGTCCCTAGTAGCAGAAATAGAAAATCTCAATTTTGAATTCCTAATTTTTGATTTTGCAAATCTAAATCTTAATTGCGAATCTTATGACCGTTTGAGGGTCAAAACCCTAAGCTTCTTAGGTTTATTTTAAGGATCCTAAAAGCATTAAAAATTAAAAAGTTTGAATGGCAAAAGATATTCTTAAGAAAAAGAAGAAACGGTTATCTGAGAACCGTTGTTACTTGAGATTAATTGTGCTGCATGAAAAAGGGGCCATTAGGAGCGTTCCACATTGATTGACTTGAAGTGGAGGAACATGACTTAGGTTCAAACCTGCAAATCTGCAAAGAAAGCTCTGAGAGTTGCGAATCTATCCAGGTATTTTAATACTGTGGTGGTTGAAATATTTTATCTGTTACTGAACGTGTTTATTGCTCATTTAAAAAAACGGATAAAATAATAGAGCTTACTGATATACATTGATTAAAATATGCTTATTGAGAAGCACATTCAAAAGAAGAGATTCGACTCTTCATTTAAAACTTTTGCAAATTTCTGTGCCTTCGTCGGAGTCACCGGATGCGTTTTTCTAACTCTTGCCGGAGACACCGAGGGTTGACACTTAGTTTGCCGGAGTCACCAAACTATCAATAGTGTTGGTTTTTATGATTAATTTTTTCATGTAATGTGTTATTGTCATTAATAAAATTAATCCGCTCTGTGAGGAGCTTTCTACAGTGGATGTAGGCACTCTTGCCGAACACTATAAAAGAAGTGTCTACTTGTTTATGTGATTTTCTTTGTGCATCTTTATTCCTATTTTATATTTCAAAAGCTGTAGGTAAATGCATATTATTAGTTTTTAATATTGCTTCAAGAAAATAAAGAAAAATTTATAGGTTGGTCGAATTGAAATTATAATATCCTATTCACCCCCCTCTAGGATAGTGGGACTAGAATTTCACAAGGCAGATGTTGCATTGCTATTGACTTAGCATAGCTTCAAAATTTTGACACCATCCTATGAAGCCAATGGTCAGTCCCAAGTCTAAGTCTATGCTAGAGCTTATGCTGCCTTTTTGGGTTCTAGTAAAGGGAAGGAAGCCATGAATTTAACACTTTAGTCAATGTGGGTATTAATTGTTCATCTGATCTTCCTAAGATCATCTCAAGAAACCTATTATTTAATGGGTACCCTTCTCTTCGAGTTCCTTTTTGTGTTTTTTTAGGTTGTATGGATATGAAGAAACTGCAACTATGGATTTTGATGTGAGGAAGTGAGGTAGAAAACTGAATCTCTTTTAGAAAAAATGGGGTTTGGTCTACCACAGAGTGCTCAGAGAATTTAGATCGAAATTCCAAAGCTAGAGTAAGGATTCTTGTCTATAAAGGGCATGAAATAATAATGTTTGAAATTCTTGAAATAAGTTTTCAGGTAACATTAAATTAGGATTTTTTTGATGGATCAAATTAGGATTTTATGTGAAGGGAAATAATAAAGTTTAGGGCATTAGGGTTTTGACAATAAATGGATTGGGGTTCAGTTATAGATTGGTTGATCCCTACTGGATACAGAGAATGAAGGGCATGTCTTGGTGTTCCATTGTGAAGGATTGGGTGAACTATAGTGCTGGTTAGGGATATCTGGACATAAGTAGCATAGAAACAATAAATGGTATAAATTAAAGTAGAGAAATTGATCCAAAAAAGAAGAGAGAATTAGAGAGCAGTCTGATTTTCAAGCTTAAAGTTGATTGGAGTTGCAACAATTGGAGGAGTCATGCTAACGGCAATCAGCTCAGTACCTTAGGCCTAATGCATCCCCAGTTCTGATTTGACACCATTATAATGGAGTGGGGCTCACGTGGGAGTTAGGGTGACCATGGGACTCACATGGTTATGTTTAGAAGTCTTATTTTAGTTGATTTGATTTTTTAGTTTAATTATCATAGTTGCTGGACTTAATTAATTTTTGGTTTTTATGTTCTGTATATCAGGGTTCATGTTAAATGGTTTGAATGGGTTTTTAAAGCCGGTTCTCAATCTGATGCCAACCCTCCTCCTTTATTTGGGCTTGGGATCGGCAATGTCTGAAGATACAAATTATGGGAGAGAGTGATTGAACATCGACTAAGACGTGAAACTAGAGTGTTTGAAAATCAATTTGGATTTATGCC
>JAOXJP010233460.1:0-10315 GCA_025762735.1 Platanus orientalis | reverse complement strand
ATTGTTATTCGCTGTAATGAGGATGGTTTTGAGAAAATTTATTTATGGTTTAGTGGCAAGTATGCTAAACCACGGTGTTTCAAGAATGTGAACTTGAGCAGTATGAACTGCGAGTATCATGCTAACAAACGAGCATGGATGACTGGGATTTTATTCCAAGAATATATTCGACAACTTGATAAAAAAATGGATGGTAGAAAAGTTCTCTTGCTTGTTGATAATTGTCCTGCTCATCCAAAAATTATTGAAAGTTTGAAAAGTATTGAATTGTTTTTCTTGCCACCCAACTCAATATCAAAGATTCAGCTTTGTGATGCAGGGATCATACGAGCTTTCAAGATGCATTATCGTCGTCGATTTTATTGAAATCTTTTGAAGGGTTATGAAATTGGGATCCCAAATCCAGAGAAGCTAAATGTTTTAGATGCAATGAATCTTGATGAAGTATCGTGATACAATGAATGTTGAGTACCTTTTAAACTACTCAAGAGAAAACAAGGCAACTTCAGAGTTATTGAGTGACGAGCAAATTATTGAGAACGTCATGGAAAATGACAAAGAAGATGAAGTTGAGACCATAGTTCTGTACTAGAGCCTGTCTCGCGCAAAGATGCACTCAAAACAACAATCACATTGCATAATTTTCTCTTGCAATACGAGAACATTATACCAGAGCTTCTTAATGTACTAAGAAAAGTTAAAGATGAGATCCAAGGAGACATCAATTTCAAGAGGAAACAAGTAACATTGGAGTCATATTTTACAAAGGTTTCCTAATTGAGTCATGTATATATATAATTTTGATGTATAAGGAGATTATTAATTTATATATCAAGTAGGACCTATGTGTTTTTTTAAATGTATTTTCTTATAAATTAAGTGAATTATTAATTTACCACATTGGTCCCAAGTCGGGATCGGCCAAAAATATTATTTAATCAAGGTTATTAATTTATCGAGTATTAATTTATTGAGGTTATACTGTATTTGAAACAACACCTCTACATATTAAGGATGAGAGAAGGTATGTCTCTGAAAGCCCGTTTTGATGAATTCAATAAAATCATTATGGATTTGAAAAATATTGATGATGAAAATCATTATATTATTATTTTATATTCTTTACCTACATCATATGAACACTTTGTTTGACTTTACTCTATGGAAAGGATACGATCTCCATAGAGGATATTAAGGCATCCTTGCATTCTAGGGAATTGAGGAAAATGTTTGGAGAAGAGGGTGAGGGGAAGACAAAAGGTTTATTTGTAAGAGTAAGAACAAAGGAAAAGGTTTCAGATGATAAAGGTCAATCTAGATCAAAGTTTAGATCGAAAAAGGGCAAGTGCCATTACTGTCACAAGCAAGGGCACTTCAGACGAGATTCTCTAAAGCTCAAAGAGAAAATGGAGAAGGATGTTGTTGGCATTGTAGAAGAAAATTCTTTTGATGGTTTTGAAAATATTCTATCAGTTACTCATTGCAGTATATGTACATATGAAGAATGGATTCTTAATTCAGGTTGCTCTTATCATATATGCCTAAATCAAGATTGGTTTACAACATACAAAGCGGTGAACGACGATACAGTTCTGATGGGAAACAATATGCCTTGTAAGACTGTAGGGATTGGAACAGTTTGGATCAAGATGCATGATGGGATAGTTAGGTCCTTGAGTGATGTTCAACATGTACCAGAATTAAAGAAGAACCTGATTTCTTTGAGCGCTCTTGACTCCACTGGTTGTAGGTGTACTGTTGAAGGTGTAGTTATGAGGATTTTAAAAGGTGCTTTAGTGGTTATAAGAAGACAACAGAATGGTAATCTGTATGTGCTTCAAGGAAGCACAGTTTCAGGTGCAACTACAGTATCATCATCGATTGATTCAAATTTTGATATTACTCACCTATGACATATGCGGTTAGGCCATATAAGTGAGAGGGTATGGCAAAATTAAGCAAGAAAGGCTTGTTTGGTGGTCAAAAGACAAGAAAATTGGATTTCTGTGAACATTGTGTATTTGTAAAGCAGTGAAAGGTGAAGTTTAGTTCAATTGTTCACAAGACCAAGGGTACAGTGGATTACATCCACTCTGATCTTTGTGGCCCATCCTGGGTTGCTTCAAAGGGTGATTCTCGGTATCTCTTAACTTGTATTGATGACTACTCAAGAAAGGTTTAGTTGATTACTTTGAAGCATAGGGATGAAATCTTTCTTAACTTCAAGTGATGGAAGGTTATGATTGAGAAACAAATAGGCAAGAAGATCAAAAGATTGAGAAATGATAATAGGTTGGAGTTTTGTTCAAGTGAGTTTGATAGATTTTATAAGGATGAAGGGATTGTGAGGCATCACATAATTAGACACATGCCGCAACAGAATGGTGCGGCGGAACGCATGAACAGGACACTCCTTGAGAGAGCTCGTTGTATGCTTTCTAATTCTAGACTTGGAAAGGAATTTTAAGCTGAAACAATTTCTATAACTTTTTACTTGGTGAACAAGTCTCCATCAACTGCTATTGAGTGGAAAACACCTGATGAGGTATGGTCTGACACTCCTATAAATTATTCTAGGTTGAGAATCTTTGGTTGTCCAGCTTATGCTCATGTCAATAAAGGTAAGCTTGAACCTAAAGCTAAAAAGTGTATTTCTTAGGTTATTGATCTAGGGTGAAGGGATACAAGTTATGGTGTCTTGATCTTAAGTCACTCAAGTTTATTATTAACAAAAATGTTACGTTTGATGAGTCTACTATACTTAACCCAAGAAAGGAGAATGTTGATGCAGATAGGGATCATGGAGTCAGCAAGCAGGTGGAGTTTGAAAGTTACACTTCAGGGAAGAATCAAGAAGGCACTTCTGTTCAACCTATTGAGGAAGATGAGCATGATCCTAATAAGGAGGAGGATGCGTAAGAGGAACACCAGTACAATATCACTACTAGGAAATAAAAGAGAGAGATTAGACCACCTCAGAGGTATAATAGTTATACAAAGATGGTTTCTTATGCATTGTCTATTGAGTGTTAGGAGTCTTTCAATTACAATGAAGCTGTCATAAGTAGTGATTCTGCACAATGGTTAGTTGTTATGAATGAGGAGAATGAATCTCTCCATAAGAATCAGACTTGAGAGCTTGTAAAACCACCTATGAAAAAGAGGATTGTTGGTTACAAATGGGTGATAAGAGGAAAGAAAGAACTTCAGGTGTTGAAGATGTAAAGTATACAACATGCTTGGTTGCAAAGGGCCATGATTAGAAAGAGGGTGTTGATTTCAATGAAATATTCTCACCAGTTATGAAGCATAGTTCTATACTTGTGTTGCTTGCTATGGTAACCATGCTTAACTTAGATCTAGAGTAGCTTGATGTTAAGACAACGTTTCTGCATGGTGAGCTTGAGAAGCAGATTTACATGCATTAGCCAAAGGGGTTCATCATCTTAGGTAAGGAAGACTATGTTTGCTTATTGAAAAAGTCTTTATATGACCTAAAACAATATCTTAGATAGTGGTACAAGCGGTATGATAGTTTCATGCTTGCACATGACTTTTTTAGAAGTCAGTATGATAGTTGTGTGTTTACTTTAGACAACTTCTAAATGGTTCATTGGTGTACTTATTAATATATGTTGATGACATGCCTATTGCTAGCAAGGACATGTCTGAAAATCGATAGGTTGAAGGCTCAACTTAGTGATGAGTTTGAGATGAAAGATTTAGGAGCAACAAAGAAGATTTTGGGTATGGACATTTACAGAGATAGGAAAGCAGGAAAGTTGTACTTGTCTCAGAAGAACTACTTTGAGAAAGTATTTGAACGCTTTGGAATGCAGGATTCCAAACCTGTGGATACTCCACTTGTAAGTCACTTTAAACTTTTTGTAGACTTATCACCATAGACTAAGGAGGAGAAAGAGTACATGTCTCATGTTTCGTATGCTAGTGCAGTTGGGAGCCTCATGTATGGTATAGATTGCACTCGTCCTGATATTTCACACGTTAATGTTGTGAGCAGGTATATGGAGCATCCAAGGAATGCACATTGGCAGACAATGAAATGGATACTTCGATATTTAAGAGATACTGTAGATGTTAGGCTTATGTTTGATAAAACAAGGGGTTTTGACGGTTGTGCAGTTGGATTTATGGATTTTGATTATGCAAGTGATCATGACAGGAGGAGATCTCTGACAGTTTATGTTTTCACTCTTGCGAGTTATACAGTGAGCTAGAAAGCAAAATTGTAGTCTACAGTTGCTTAGTCTACTATTGAAGCTAAGTATATGGTGGTGACTGAGGCAGTGAAGGAGGTTATTTGGGTGAGAGACTTACTTGGCGAGCTAGGCTTGGAGCAGGGTTTGACTGTCATTCATTATGACAATCAGAGCGCTATACATCTGACTAAAAACCAGATGTATCATGAGAGGACCAAGCACATTGATGTCAAATATCACTTCATGTGTGAGATCGTCTCACAGGGCCAGATTGTTGTTAATAATATTGGCATAGATGATAATTCAATAGACATGATGACCAAGGCGCTTTCAGAATTCAAGTTCAAGCATTACTTGGACTTGATTGGGGTTCATAGTATCTAGAGTTACCCTTCAGGGTTGTGTGGAGGAGATGGGACTAGAGTTTTCTATATTATGTAGCCTTGGTAGAATTCAAGCCAATGTGGAGATTTGGTGGGTTAGTGTCTTGTATTCAACCCGAGATATAACCTGAATGACAATCTGAAGAAAACTCAAATATGACCCATTTACCTGTATTTTGTATCCAATTTGGGGTCCGGATTTGACCTACAGAGATTAGGGTTTGGGGGGTTTATATTTGAGGGTTTCTCGATTTTTCATGCCACTGCACTGTTCATTGTAATCTCTATTTTCGATCATATTGAAAGCTCTCTCTTCGTTTTTGCCCGTGGACATAGGCTTCAAGCCAAACCACGTAAATTGTCTTGTTCTTGCTGTGTGATTGTTGTTTGCATTATTTTCTCTCTTCTTCTTTGTTGCATACGATCCCAAATCTAGGTTTCCACACAACATAAACACTACAGACACTTTATCATCACAAAACATTTTCTTCTTATCTTTAAATACTACATACCATGAGAAGGGTCTGGAGTTAAGTCCTCTTAGGGATGCTTTTAGTTGTTGGAGATGCATCGACCTATGCCCTCTCTAAAGGAGAGGTCGAGGTTTCAAACCCCATGTGCAACAATTCTACAATGGATTGGGTTGAAGGCTGTCCACTTTTGTAGTGGTAATGTAGGGTTGCAATGACACTAGTTCCTATCAAAAAATAAAAAAAATATTTTGCTAGAAGCAAATTTTATGTTTCCAAATTTGTGTATTCTCCCATATTAATGTTTTTGAATTTAGTGCCTCTTTTTGGGTAATTTTTTTTATTTGAACACTTTTTTGGTTCTTAACCCTATACACCCCCATGTGTCAACTTATGGTGTGGTAAATACAAGGGAGCACACCTGTCCTAGTGTCCAAAAATCTTACTAACTCGTTATGTGTCCCACACATAAAATGATCCCAAAATATAAACACTTTCAACTTGAAGGCCAAGCCGGGCTCTAATCCAATACCTTTTAGAGCCAGCTAGCAACATTGCCATGTAAATTACTATATTACTTTAAAGAGGCATCACAGTACGCCACCAATGAATTGATGGATAAACCCAAGAAGCTTGAAGAAACTTGTAGCATTGACAAGGATAAGTTGTTTAAATAATAAAAATGTTGCATACTAACTATTTGATGAATGATGAATGCATAGACAACTTGTACCACCAAATTTCATGTCAGTTCTCCAAGGAACATATGAAATTCAAAGTGTTCAAACTCCCAAGCTTTCGAGGGTTGATTTATTATTTTATGTGTGGGGACTCTCACTCCAACTCTTTGGGAGAGTTGTTAATTACAACCGTTAATGGCAGACCTCTGATTTTCTAATCATTGCGTGACTTGTAAGAGACATGCTTGCATGGAATATAAATATGAAATATATTAATCAAACGCAATAGTCAATACATGAGCTTATCCTTCTTCTCATTTACAATATCTAATTTTTACCTAGCCTGCGCATTGGCTTCATATCCATCAGCCTGAGCTTTCTCCATTGTGCATCGTAGAGGTGTGGTTGACATGCTAGCAGAAGGATACTTGGCTTTAGGTCTGGAGAGCTTTCCTGACCCATAAAGTGCTAACTGGCAAGAGTAATGTTGAAGAAGTGAAATGACCCTTCCTTTACATGAGCGATGTCTCTCACTTATATAGACGTGGTTGTAATTGTCTTCATACACTCATGATGCCTCTTTTTTGCTTGACTTTGACTTTTTCCTGGACAGGTGTCAACACGACTGTTCCTGATTTCCTTTTCAAAAGATATTCTTGTTACAGTCAAACTCTTCCTTGGCATGGACTCTACGCTAAACTCTATTTCAATCCCTTGTTTTAAGGGATTTCTTAGATGTTGCTAGCCAATTTTACAAAATCATACCAATGCGTTAGAATCTGGACGAGAATGGTCACCCTTAGATGAGTGGAACCCATGAGCAATAGAAACTTTGTTTCTTCGCAATGCACTTTTCACCCCTCACGAGGAGATGGCCTTCATGAAGCCTGTGCTCCTCATCGAGTATTGTTCATCACTTGTGAGAGTACTCCTTTGCAAAGCCACTATTCATCACTTGAAAGAGTACTCCTTTGTAGGGTATTATAGTAATTTTGTAGAAATTCTCGTGCCAACAGTTGCCCCTTCAGAAACTTCGTCATGTGGCACCTGCGAGAGGTGAAGTTTTCGAACCGTCATCATGAAATGACAATCATTTAATAAATGAACATTTTACCCTTGCTTTTACAGTGCGTGATTTTCAAATGAAGTCTTGAAATGACAGTTGTACCCTCCTTATAAAAAGGTCATCATTTCATCGTTTTCATTTATTTCTGAAGATTTTTAAGTTTGCAAGAAACCTTCATTGTCGAGACCCCAAACCTCTACAACTTCGCATCTTTCCCTTTGAATTTGAGATCCAAACCAGTCACTTTCTTCGCCTTGATCCCACGATCACTTTGATTTAATTTTCGAGGTCCTTGCATTGATGGAATGGGCGTTTCTTTTGGTTCCTCAAGTTCTTGAACCCAGAAACCCTATTATTTTGTTTTCTTCTTCTTCTTCTTCTTCTTCTTCTTCTTCTTCTTCTTCTTCTTCTTTGATACCCATCCTTGAACGTTTGACCTTGAGGAGATAAGCATACTACTAACAAGGCTAAAAAGAGGCGGGTGAAATAGGAAAAAGGTGCAGCAATAAGTTACGCGTAGTCCTTAGTATCCCAATTTCTTGTAATAAAATCTTTACATGGTTATGAGGATTACCAACCCCTGTATACACAATGACGGGGGCATCTGATACCCGTCTAGAAATTATGTGAGATACACATCAATCCTGATGGGTTGTCGCATGTCGCCAAGATGCCTGATGTCGAGTACTTGGGTGATAATTTAATCCGGTGACCCCTCCAATCCTTCATAGGTTTGTTGTTCCTCCGGCTGCTATAAAGGATCAGGATTCCATGGGTCATATGGCTCTAATCAAGATCTCATGAACTCATGGAGAAACATATCAATGAACGTATCCCAAGATAGTATGGATTGAGCTGATAGGTCCATATACCAATTTAGAGTTGGACCGTTCAGAGACAATGAGAATAACCACAATAGTAGGTTGTTGTTGTGCATGACCTCTCGGCATGAGAGCATAAATTTGAACAAATACTGCTATCGGCATTGGTAGTCACTGAAATGTCACAAAAGTAATCCTAGAGGGGGGGTCAATAGGATTTCTCAAATTTATTTAATCCCTTCTTAAAATTGTCCTGTGGATGTTAATAATTATTGTTACACTTAGCTCAATTGAGTGTGTGCTTCAATGTAAGTACTCAATAACAATATTAAGCATATTCTAAGCAAGAGTAGTATAGAGCATAAAAATGGAGAGACAAACAATCACACAACCACAAACCATAACAAAAGATTTATAGTGGTTCGACACTCGGGCCTATGTCCACTCTTCTAAAGCTCACTATTGAGCTTAGGTATATTTCATTTAGGTACTAATACAAACTAGGTTAATATACACACCTAACTACTTGCACAATGGCAAGCTAAACAACAACACTTGGTGTCTCCGACGAGTGTGCACTACTTCTGGTGTCTCCAATGGAGGTAGTCAAGCTGCTAGTGTCTTTGGCTAAAGCAAAACAATAATAATAAAGAATATGAATGCAAATGAATGCATAGTCAAGTAAATATTTTCAAAATATGATTGATGTTGCTAATTGCTCAAATGTGGGATGCTCCTTGTTGAGCTAGTATGCCTTAACTACCCACAAGCTCCAAGTATTAGTGCTCCTTGAGCTCGGCCACAAGTGAGTTCCTCTTAGGAAAGTGTTCACCACAACCTCTCCTCAATAGTAAAAGTGATGCTTAATAGGAGAGAAGAAATAAGAGAGAGAAGTGTAGAATGCTAGCTACTAAAGCTTAATAGTCTATAAGCAATGGAGGTTTGCACAGTGAAGGGGGATCTCAAAATAGTATGCCTCTTAGCTCTCTCAAAAATTAACTTGGAGTATTGGAGATTCCTTATTCTAAAGATAAAAAGTCCATTTTATACTAGGGAGGAGCATCCATGGCCTTAGGATAGGCATATGGCAAAGGGAGGAGCATTTTGGGCCCTTAGATATGTTAAATCGGGGTTCAAATTTTGCCTAAAATTTTGTGTCAAAATTTTTCTAAAAAATGCCCTCCAAACCAATTGGGGGTTTCATAATCGATTTGGGCTCCAGATCGGTTTCAAAATCCGCAATCAATTTTGAGTGTCTATCAGGGCTCAAATTGATTTGGGGTTTCACAATCAATTTGGGTTTTGGGAATTTTCCCAAAACTCTTATCTAAACCGATTTGGGCCTATCGATTTTGGGCTCGGGTGTGGTTGATTGAGAAGCAAAATTACACCGAAATCGATTGTGAGTTTCGCAATCGGTTTCGACTGAAATTTTGTGCATTTTTATTTTGGGTTGTCCTTGGGCATCTAGGTTTGTGCATTCTTAGGGACCCTAAACCATGTCTAGGATCATTTTTAGACACACAAAATGATATGCATGCATGATATTTATCTTCCTTGGTGTGCCACTTCCTAGTACTCTTCCTTGGGCCTTTGGTCCTCCTTGGCTTCATGATATAAACTTATGAACTCACATAGGACACTTACAAACTCCTAGCACTACCCATATGCCCATGGGATTGACATACATCAATAGTCACTATTGGAGAAGGTGTTGAATAGTGGTCTTTCATAGTCAATAGGAAAAGGCTCCGTGTAAACGTTATTGTGACATGGAAAGGCCTTTTGATGAAACTTGGTTAACACGGTCTGATAATATCCTTGTATCCACTATGTCATAGGAAAGCAATTCAGTATGTGTGGTCATTGTGGTTCATCACATACACAGTTGTTCAGATGAAGAAGGATACAACTGCCATGGTTGCTAACCTGGGCGATTGGTACCCTTTTTTTTTTTAAACATCCTTGTATGTCAAGAAATGTTTGGTTGTATCGATTCCAATCCAAGATGCTTGGGGTGATTGTACCGGATGTGGACCTCTTTGTTGTGTAGGGTTGTCCGCATGTGCCATGGAGGCCATTTTACAGGTGACAATAACTGGAGCCATGAAGTCCTCTAACATGTTGTAGACACTTAAAATTTATACAAATTACAAGGGCCTACACCCTTACAAATGCACATCAAAGACCCAAAAACCATACATGGGTTTTAAATCTACAAATTAAGCCCAATTGAAGGAACAAATCCATTAGGCCTGGTCCGGGTTTCAAACAATAACCCATAAGGGCACCAAGCCCACACATGTCTCAACCCATTAGCTAACCCAAAAACCTAGCTAGTATGAGACCCACATGAGAGAGATTTGAATAAAATCAAATCTAGATTCTCTTGAGTAAAAAAGAAAGGTTATACCACTCATGGAATACAAATAATTTCATAAATCGCACTTCTCTTCAAACAAGGAATGTACAATCAAGGAATGTACAATCATTCTTTTAGACTGAAATAGCTAAGAGCATCCAATCAACACCCCAATCAAGGGTTTGACGAGATTCTAACCCTAAGTTTATAAATATCCCCCTCCTACATAAAGAAGAGACCTTTGGCTAAAGACTTGAAGCAAGAAGCTCTAGAGAGAAGAAGACTCCCAAAGCATCTCCAGAGCTCTCCAAAG
>JAOXJP010233459.1:0-10315 GCA_025762735.1 Platanus orientalis | reverse complement strand
GGAAAACTTGCTGACAACATGAATGGAGTTCTAAAATGTGGACCCTCAAAGTCCCAATGGTGCTTTTGAGTGAAATTGGGGTTTGTCCTAAAATGGTGCTTTTCGGGTTGTAATAAGGTTCTTTGACTGATTCATTTGTGTCTGGAACATCTGAAAGACTTTCCTAGGAGTAACTAACCTTCTAGAGTTCAGGTTGGCACTTCCTAAGCTGAGGGTGTTCAAAGTTCTGCCCTTTAATAACTGTTATACTGACCTTATACCATCATATGACCCAAGACAAAATTTGGGTGCTTACAATGCCTCTTTCACTAATGATGAATCCTAGCAATTTTCTATAAGAAGCTCCAAAGATGTACTTGTTCGGATTCAGCTTCAATCTGTATTTCTTGAGATGGGTGAACAACTTCCTTAGGTGTGCCAGATGGTCTTCCTAGTGACAGGATTGAACAATCATGTTGTCAACATAGACTTTCATCTCTTTGTTAATCATGTCATGGAAAAGAGTAGTCATGGCCCGTTGATATGTTGCCCCTACATTCTTAAGACCGAAGGGCATTACTTTGTAATAGAATATGCCTCAAGGGGTTGTAAGAGCAGTCTTCCACTGACATCTTGATCTGATTATAGCCTGAGAACTCATCCATGAAGGACATCATCTCGTGTCCGGCTGTACTGTCTATGAGCACATCAATGTGGGGTAAAGGGAAGTCATCTTTGTGACTGGCTTTGTTTAGGTCTCTATAATCGATACACATTTGGACCTTGCCATCCTTCTTTGGTATAGGGACGATGTTGGCTAATCATTGAGGATATTGGACAGACAAAAGGAAGCCTGCATCTAGTTGTTTTTGAATTTCTTCTTTGAGGGCTAGGGACCATTCCGATCATAAGAGCCTAGGCTTTTGCTTGATGGGATGAATATTTGGGTTAGTGGGAAGGTTATGGGTGATAGGGTCTGTGTCTAGACTAGGCATGTATGTATAGGTCTATGCAAAGATATCTATGTACTCTCAAAGTAGATTTAACAGGGCATGCCCCAGATCTAAAGTGTTGGGGGTCCCAATTTTTGTAACTCTAGGCATGGTTTCTGACCCAAGATTGATCTCTTGGAGGTCATCTACCAATGGAAGATTCTGGTTCCTTTGGCACTTAATGGCCTCGATCACCTCTTTTGGCATTATTTCTTCATCATTCCAATCTTCTTGTTCCTATTTTTTGAAAAAAAAAATCTTTTAGTATTGGATTATATGAAAAGGGTATTTAATACTAGAGGAGCAACTAGACTGGAATCAAAATCCAAGTTGCCTACATACCCGATGTTTGCGCTGATCACAAGCTTAGTAAAGTTTGCTTAGCCGAGATCAAGTTGTGCATAGTTCTGGTCTTAGGGTGGACCAAATTTACATTTTTTTTTAAAAGCAGCTGAGCCTAAAGTTACTTCTCAGGTTGCCTACATACTTGACTTTTAGCATAAGTGCTTTTGAAAATGTTGGTCTATCAAGATCAAGCCGCACATAGTTCTTTGACTACAAGGGTAAAGAAAATAGAAAAATATTTTTTAAAAAAGTGATTGGGCCAGAAGCTATGTCTCAAGTTGCCTTTGTACCCCTTACAAGTGCATTGGTCGAATGCTTTGACAATTATGAGTCGGTAGGGATCAAGTCTACATAGTTCTTATTATAAAATGGTGAAAAGAAAAGATAAAAGATTTTGAAAATATAAATAAGAGTGGAAAGGTCGGATTTTTCTGGCCTTTTTTCTCAATCATTCAATCCATCATTTGGTCTTGGTCCTCTACTACAGCTTAGTTGGCTTGTCCAATCTATTCCTTGGCATCTATGGGCACCCATGTTTCTGGCATGTTAACCTGTTCAAGGTCAAGCTAGTCTAGGTGTAACTCTCCACTCACAATAACTAATTATAGTGCTTCCATAACATCACCAAGGAGAGAGAGTAGACTTAGGGGAGCTAGGTTGTCCTCCCACGGTTCTAAGGTGTTGGGGGTTAAACTTTCCCCAACCTCAGGGATGGATGGCTTAGAGCTAAACATGGGGGTATGAGGAGCAGCCTAAAGATGGTAAGTAGAGTGTCAAGTGATGTTTGAAGGGGGAATGATGATTGGTTCTATCTATGCATATTCTATGCTGATCTTGGGTGGTACTATCTAAGCTGGTGATTTATTTGACAGAGTAGTGTAAGTCTTGGGTAGTCTAGAAGCAGATACAAAGTGTTGTGTGGCCTTGGGGCCAACTTTCTTTTTCTTGTTCTTCTTGAACTGATGCTTGATAAGAGGTTTAAACCCTAGGCTTGCTTTATATGGCACTCTGATGGCTTTGATAGGGTTCTTTTTTCCTTGAAAAAATTTGCCTAAGCCTTTGTTTGGATCGAACTTCATCTTGGCCATCATGTGGAACTTCGGCCGAAGTATTTCAGCCTTCCTCTTTAGATCTGCCACTTCTTTTTCTGTATGCACAACTTTGAATTGATACGAAGTGAAAGTATTTGGAGCCTACAAATTCCAGACTCCCAATATCTTATGCCCTATCATTATAATCACATTTGTGTCTACCAGTACTATGATGACCTTGTCATCGATAATGAACTTCACTTTTTGGTGGAGAGTGGATGGGACAGCGCCTGCCTAGTGATTCCACAGTCTTTCGAACAGCATTGTGAAGAAGGATGGTATGCTTAGTACTTGGAACTAAACTTGGAACATTCTCCCTTTCACTAGAGGAATGTACACTTCTCTTTGGCCATGACTGACTGAGTTGTCGAAGACCCTTATATCACACGGATCGGGTTTTACATGGGTTGGGTTTCACATAATTTGAGGGGACTCCCATTGTGTCCAATGTATCCTTTGTGTAGATATTCAAGGCAGACCCATTGTCTACCAAAATGGGGAATACACATGTCAGAATTACGTGTCATGATGTAGATGCCTCAGTTGTGCACGATGTCGCCCTTAGGAATCTCGTCCTCTAAAAATGTTATAACTTATGGCATTGATACTTTGGCCCCATAGTTTCCAACCTGTCTAGTGTGATCAAGGTGTCCATAAAGGATTTTCTAAATATACTCAGGAATCTCTCTCTGTGTTACTCTGATGTCAGTAAAAGCCCCAAAAATTAAGACTTGTGATGGCATCTTGGAGAACTGCTCGATCAAGAACAAGTGAGATTTTCAAATAGCTGCTTGGAAGATCTAGTTTTCTCTCCTTTCTTCTTCCTCTCTGGTCTTCTTCTGTACCTCTATCTCAACTTCTATCACTTTCTATTTCCCTTTGTTCTTGGGATACAGATATGTGACTAGCTTGGAAACTCTGCCCGACCTGGTGATGAAGGTTGTGAGCTCTTTCAACTCATTATTTGATAGCTTGGGATCTGCTACTTCCCTAACTAGATAGCCAAAGGGACTCGGTTCAGCGAGCATTGTATTATGGTGGGTGGAGGGATGTTGATGACTTGATAAGGGGATGAAAGGTCAGTGAATTGTGCATATAGTGATGGTGGTGGAATGATATGGGGGTGAAAATGGGTCATGAGTTGCTAAACATTCTCCATACATGTTTACGTCAGGAGGGAGGACTGCTACTAGGCTATCTGGGGCCATGTCCCATATATGTGCAAGTAGATGCTCATATTCAGGAGAGGAGATAGGCTTGGGGGAGTGCCCATTTAAGGTGGACACTTGGTCGGTATAGGGAAAGAGAATGATCTTCTTAGGTTCTAAGATTCTAGTGATGAAGCTAGAGGGATTGAACTGGGTGCTAGTGAGACTGATCATATTGACCCCTTTTGGTGGCTGGTGGTCAAGGAGTGGATTCTGGATGATGTTTGAATTTAGTGAAGGATTGGTGGGTGTAGGGTCAAATGATACCTTACCCTCATCAATCAGGTCTTGGATGTCATGTCTTAAGCAGAAGCATCCATCGATGGTGTGCCTTGGAGATTGATGGTAATCACAATGTTCTACTAGGTTGTAGCGGTATGGCAGAGGGTAAGGTGGAGGTCTCGAGTCAATCAGTTGCAATAACCTCTTATTGACGAGGTACTCCATTATGTACTTATAGGAATATAGCAATATGGTGAACTTTCTCTTTTTCTTCTCTTCTCTGGGTGCACCTGGGTATCTAGGCTAGTATAACTATTGTGGTTGAGGGGGAATGATGTTCATGGCTACTAGGTAGTTCTGAGTCGGCTGCGGTGGAGGTAGAACATGACCACTATTTTGACTAGGTCGAGGGACTTCAATGGCTTGAACAAGATTTGCTTATGGTCTGGTGATGGTTACCCTCTTTGGCGTGGTTCTGGTGGAATTAGCAAGAGCAAGAGGTGTATCTTATACCAAACTTGCCTTGATGGCCAATTCTATCTTGGCGGCTTTATCAACAACCTTAGCAAAGTTACTCTGTGAAGCAGTTAGAAGCATCAGTTGGTAGGTGGGGCCTAATGTCCTTATGAAAGTAGATGTCATGTCCTCCTTGGACATAAGGTGTTTCAGGTTAGAGGTTTTATATCTCCACCTATAAGCGAAGTCTTTGATATTCTCTCCCGTAATAGGTCTCATTCCTTCTATCTCTTCCCTGGTTGGTAGCATCTCAAGGTTGAACTTATAGTGGTTGAGGAATGACTGCATCAGGGCCCTCCATGTGCTGATATTGCTCTTTTCTTGGCTTGCCAACCATTTTCCCACATTCTTCTCTAGACTCTAGCTAAACATTTGGACTAAGATACACTCATCATGTCCTCACTGGAATATAGCATTGTAATACATGCATAGATGCATCCTGGGGTAAGTGGTACCATCATACTTCTCAACATTTTGCATTTAGAAGTTTGGTGGTAGTAGACCCCGGGTTGAATACAAAGATCCTTGAAATCCATAGAGATGGGGAACTGCCCCCCTTTTGTCAACTCTACTTCTGCTGTGAGCTTAGATAGATTTGCACTAGTCCCATCTCCGTTCCTTTTCTGCTTGATGCCAATGGCCCATACTACTCTTCCAGGTCAAAGATGGCATGGTGTTCTGGCTGCATGTAAGTGGTAGTAGTCCGAAGCAAGGCTATGACATAGATGGAGTCCTGTGTGTATGGTTGGCCAAAAGGCAGGGTTTACTCAATAGTACTAGGAGATGGTGGTGGCTTGGAGACTATACTCTAGCTGTGTTGTCCTCCTTGCTTCAGTAGATACTCAAACATCAGTTTCTCAAACTCGATGAGTGTAGGAATTTTAGGCTACTCACTAGCACTGGGTTGGTTGTGGGGTGGTAAAGAGGTTTGGGGTAATGAAGAGGAATGATCATGCTTATAGGTAGATGTCCAACCATGCCGGGACATGAAGTCCCCCATTAATCGCTTTACCTCTGACTTGAACCCGTCCGAGAGGATATCTTCAGGACCCGTCCTACTAGGAGGTGGGTTTCCCAAGGATGCCTTTGGGAGGATAAGAGGTGTGGTGCTTTCCATAGGTAGAGGCGTTGACTTTTCAACTAGAGCTTTACTACGTTGTGCCTTCTTCTTCTGCAGTCGAGTCTCTGAGGGAGCTATTATAGCTTGCTTAATTATGTTTTGAAAGAAAATGGATTCATTGTTATTATTTTGCAGGGTTCATTCTTTGTATTCATTCATTTTAAATAGCCAGATACTTTTACAAGTGCATATGTCATACATGTGAATTCATGTCCTTTAATTAAACACAAGATTTTTTTGTAAACAAAAACTTTGTACATGTATATATATATCAGAAGTGATTACAAAAGGAGGCGGTACTTGCCCCATTACATTAGAATTGAAAAGCATAAAATGTAATCTAAAGATCAGGCACCACTAGAAGTTGTGGTAGAAGTTACACTGGCTCATAGCCCAAAAAGATCTGTTTTCTCAGCTCATGAACCCATGATTGTATCTACTGATATTGTATGAAGGCCATGTTGTTGTTGTGCCTCATCTCTATTCCTAAATCTTCGTGAGAAGTCCTACTATCTTTGAGCTCACTTTTCAAGGAGTGAATGAGTCTGGCCTGAGTTTTGTTCCAATGCTGGGTGCACTTACGTGAGACATCGACCTCTGTACGCAAAAGTGTCTCAACTTCTAAAGCAGCCTTGGTTTGGGCATGTAAAGCCCGCTCCTTGGCTAAGTTTGACAATGCTTTATTGTACTATGCCTGAGTGTGAGAAAGCTCTGTATGTGATGAGGATGTCGATTCAGTGCATGGCCTATTATTCGAAGAAGCGGATGCTGCAGGGGTGGTAGGCTATAGAGGAGGCTTATGTAGAAGCTAATGCTCATAAGAGGATGCCATAGCTTACACTTTCAAAGATACTAGCTGTGAATGCCTAGCCACTCTGGTATGCGAGCTTTCCTACAAGGTGGCTAGTATAGACCGTGCATGAGTGGATGTATGGTGATCAAACTTGAAGATGTTTTCAAAGACTATGGGGAAATCGAAGAGATCTTATCTGAGAGAAAATTGTCAAAAGACGCATACAGGTACATAGGGAGTGCTCTAATAGACTCCTATGATAACCATGTATATGTGGTCCTTGGTTGCCAAAAGTGGATAACATGCTTTATGCCACTTGACTCACCAAGTGATCTGTTTAGGGAGTACAGCAGCTAGTAGGCTCTGATAACCAAGTGTTGTTGTTTTGATCGGCAATGGGTGGTTGTTGACATGTATCTATGCTGGAGACAAATATCAAGACATATAAGTCAGAAAGGATGCAAGGATAGTTAGATGTTTTCATAACCATGCTTGTAAGAAAGTCGGGCAACCATATAACCGATCTCGCCGATGCCGAGCATAATGAAAGAAACTGGAAATAGTCTCGGATATGATCATAGGTGCAAGGGTCTTCTTTTGAAGATATTGCACCAAGATATCGAGTAGGACACCATTGACATGATGACGGCTATGTGATAGCAAGAGTTTCCATAGGACGACCAAGGTGAATGCTTTAAACTTGATGGGGTTGGCAAAATCACCAACTTTCTTCCAACCTCTTTCCAATAAAAGGTTGAAAGGGTAGTGTAGGTATTCTCCTATAGCTTCCTTAGGCAAGGAGGCTTTGGAGATGTCCGATGCATGGAAGCGTTTGAGGTAGCTAGGCTTATGGATCAGGATTATGGCACCGACACCGAGACAATGTTCCCAATCTAAGAAGGACTCGAGCTCTTCGATAGTGAGTATAAGCTCCTGTTCTCCAAAGTGGAAAACCATGGATGATGGGTCCCAAAATGGAATGGCTACCTCTAACAGTGGCCAATCCAAGTTAATTTGTGCTAAGGTCAATGTTGCCCCAAATCGGCTTTGATTCTTCCAAACTTCTCGTTCTTCGAGAGAAAGGGAAATTAAGGCATTTGCAAAATTAGTAGAGATGGTGGAGTATGAATCTAATTGTATAGGTCTATAATCCATGTTTGTAGACACAAGCATGAACAAAGGGTTTTAAATGTTACTTTACAGTTAAAAATAATATTTTACAGAAATTAAGCCTAATGCCTAAATTTTGTGTCAATGCCTGAATTTTATTGAATTAAAATTCAGACATTGATGGAATGATTAGGCATTGGAACAATTACAGGTAAAAAATGCTTAACGCCTAAATTTGGTGTTAACGCCTGAATTTAATTGAATTAAAATTCAGGCGTTGAGAGTAGTTACAACTTTTAAATGGCCAGCGAATGTGCCTTTATCCTTTTATGCTTTCATTTGATAATTTCAGTTACAGATGAAGGAGAGCTTGAGAACATCTTCCTTCTCCCTTTTCTAACTTTTTACCAAAAACCATCTTCCAATTCCTTCTACCATGAACCAAGGAGGTTCAAGCCAACATTTCCCACTTCTCTGGGCCCAATAGAAGGCACTGTGGAAGAATCTGATGGTGGATGAGGTGAGTTTTGGTTTGTGTCAGCACCCAAATTTTGACTCAAGGCTCAAATGGTTTCATTACAACATGGGATAGAACCAAGGTCTAGACAACCTTGAACTTTGAATAGGCAAGCATTCTCAATGGACATTCTGGTTGCGAACACAATGAGAATACTCTAAACTATCATCATTTTGTATTTTCCAAACTTCACAAGCCTTCCCACATTAAAGCATCAAAAGGCTGGTAAATTACCATTTTACCCTACATCATCAAGAGTTCAAATCAGACCGAATCAAACTCCAATTTTCAACTTTTTTACATCCACAAGAACACCTTGACTTCAATTTGCCAACCCTCATAAGCCTTCCCACATTGAAGCATCGAAAGGCTGGCAAATTACCATTCTACCCCAACACCTTCAAAAACCCAAATCAGACTCAGTTAAACCCCACTTTCCAACATCTTCTCATCAACAAAGACACCTTTAATTTGCCAACCTTCATAAGCCTTCCCACATTGAAGCATTGAAAGGCTAGCAAATTACCATTTTACCCCTACATCCTCAGGAGTTCAAATCAGACCCAATCGAACTCCAATTTTCAACCTTGACTTCAATTTTTCCAACTTTTATAAGCCTTCCCACATTGAAGCATCAAAAGGCTAGAAAATTATCATTCTACCCCTATATCCTCTAAAGGTCAAATCAATCCCATTTGAACCCATTTTCTCCACAACTCTCTAAAATACTCTCTACAAGGGGAGCATCTAGGTCTTAACAACTTTCACCAGGCTTCCAGCACTAAAATCCCAAAAGGATGGCAAATTACCATTTTACCCTTCTACCTTTAAAAGCTCAATACTCACTATCTATCATCCAGATCACTAAGTTTCTCCTATCTACATAAGTCTCCTTGTTGTGAAGCACCAGAGGCGAAGAATTCTTATTTTTACTTTTTTTAAACCCAGGACAAAAATTACCATTTTACCCTCGTGCCCTTTTCACTATCAGGAATTTACCCCTGGACCCTCAAAGGACCCCCGAAGCTTCTCTCGTTATCCGAATGGTGTAATTTCAAATCCTATGCATCCCTACTTCTCCCCATTTTGAGGAACTCATCACAGAGTAGATATTGCTTGAGAACGGCAACAACCAATCTCTCAACTTATGATGACCCTGACCAAGAAATGACCCTTACAAAACCCCCCAGAGATTCATCCAATCTCTGAGTCCAGAAAGTCAATGGCCATACCTCGGCCTCAGCTTTAGCTTTACATGTCCAGGTCTGAGATAAAAAGTTTGAAGTCTCGAACCTCTGTAAAATCTCAAATCTTCCTCAAAAGGTCAAAATGTTATTTTCCACTTTTTTCTCTTTTCGAGCCAGAATGCTCTCCAGGCATCCAAATCAGGATCAGTCAGTGTCCATCTCTTTAGAATCGCGAGGCCTTCAAAAAGTTGTCTAAGGAGCCAAGGCTTTCGTAAAATCCATCTATCAAGA
Organism: Platanus orientalis; assembly: GCA_025762735.1. Classification (NCBI taxonomy): domain Eukaryota; kingdom Viridiplantae; phylum Streptophyta; class Magnoliopsida; order Proteales; family Platanaceae; genus Platanus; species Platanus orientalis. The sequence goes on along the minus strand of JAOXJP010233459.1, from coordinate 944 downwards.
TTCCCTTAAATACTCCAAAAAACATGGAAAATCAGGTCTAAAAATCAGGTGCTCGAACAACTCCTAGGAGTGCACCGGAAATCAAAAATTTAGATAGTTAGTGGCCACACCACAATAAATTCAAAGCCATGAAACTATCAGATCCATGCTAGATTACAAAAACCTTGTAGCCTGAGCCATCATTTCTACCCAAGACAAAGAAAAGCACTTTTCGTCTGTATCTGGCACTCAGGATGCCCTTGAAACTTCTCTGGGACTCGGAATATAGCAAGGTCAGAGCCATTTTCTCAGAATCACCCTTGTCCTCAATAAAGCATTTCATAAACTTTTGGTTTAGAGAATGTCCAACCACTTAATCTCATTAGCCTTCAAGCAGCTACATAAACTCAATCTCTCCAAGTGACCTAGTTTCAAAAATCTATCGGCAACTGCCTGGGGGCCCGACTCCAAATCTGTCAACTCCTATAACCTTGAGACTCCCCAAGCCTCAAACTCCCTGAGTATTGCTCATGGCAGCATTGTACAAAAAAACTAGTAGCATTTCCAACCCAATACTGTCCAATTTCTCAAAAAAGGGTTTTTGACCCAGTTTCTTGCTCAGACACTATAATCTGGTGTAGCCAGAAGCTGTGACTAACCTGGACCTAACATCATCCGTCAACTGACAATTTCCAGATCAATTTTACCATCTTGCCCCTCCAATATTTTCTGAGAGCATTTTAAGGCCAGTAAACCCCTAATTTCACCCCTTGCCCTTATCGTAATTTGGCTCCGACTGATCCATTGCGACTAGAATGTTTGGGACTTCAGAAATAGTCACTGAGTTTTCATATTTTGGAGCATAAGGACCCATAAAGTAAGCTAGACAGGTAAAGGGAGAAAATCAATGTATTTTAGGGTTAATGAGCTCATCATTTCTGGATTTTAGCTCATTACCCTCATTA
>JAOXJP010233458.1:0-10316 GCA_025762735.1 Platanus orientalis | reverse complement strand
GTACAAGGATCCTCCAAAAAGTATAAGACAATGCTTCTGGCAACAAAGTTTGAATATTTAATGTTGTGCTCTTGGATTTGTATCTTTAGTGCTGTACTCTTTGAGTTGTATCTTGTCAATCTTTATGTTGAAGGTTAGATTTTTCTTGTTATTATTTTTTTGAAGTATTTGGATTTTACATTTTGGCAATAAAGATAGAAAGGATCTCTTGTCCTAGCCTTCTAGACTTCTAGTTTGCCTTGGCATCTTTGAGGTTGTTTCTTCTATATTTTTCAGTTCTCATTTCTCCATTCACAACTTTTGGCAGGTTGTTTGAAGAATATGAAGAACATGACTTTGCAAGGACGGGAAGCACTGCAACCGAAAAGGTATGTGAGAACCTCTTGTTTGTAGTTTGCATCATTAGCGGATTGTTGAGACTTTACGAGCTAAATTTCCAATTCAGTCCATTAGGTCCATTTATCAAGGGAGTTTGGTGGATTTGATATTAGGTTATCATTTTCATGCGTTTAAAGCATAATATGTCTCCTTTGTCTAAAATAGTTTACAGATCTGGCCAAGTCAACTTTGCTTTGGAAAACTTAGGGTTGAGACGATTCAGACGTATTAGAGTTTTGTTTGACTTTCTTGATCTGCTTGAGTGCCCTTGTTTTTCCTGGATGTGCCATTTTTTTTTAGCAAGACTACTAATTATTTCAAACGTTACATTTAATGATAAAGAGGGAAATAAAATATATTAATTTTTTTTTAAGACTTTTTATCTAACATGTTTATTTTGTGACAAAATGATAAGGACCCATAGTTGGCTTTAGGGATTTGGCCGTTAGGAGCCTGTTACACATACATGGATGTGGGTGTTAGTGCTCGACTTACCGTGGGAGGCCTAATTTTGCAAGAACGAAATATGAATTTTTTGCCTTTTTCTATCTTCTTGGCAAGTAAAAAAGGTTGTGTGCGTTAATAAATCCTTGGAGGATTTTAGGATTTGAACCTATTAACCTAGTTTTTTTTTCTTGACATAATTTTTCTTAAAGCAATTGCTTCTTTTATTCCTATAATATTTTCTCACACAGAATTATGGTTTTATTTTTTTTATTTTTATTTTTAAGTTAAGGTTGTGTGTGTGTGTGTTTTAATAAATCCATGGAGGATCGTAGGATTTGAACCTTATAACCTAGCTTTCTTTTCTCAACAAAATTCTTAAAGCAATTGCTTCCTCTTTTAACCCTATGGCTTTTTCTCACACAATTGTGGTTTTATTTTATTTTTTTCTTTTTAAGTTAAGGGTGTTTCTTTGAGAAAAAGCGTGCCAAAAGATCAAAACATGCGACATGTTTCAAAAAGAAACTCAAATACTTCTTGTGTTTGCATTATGTGTATGAAGACTAGGGGCTTGATAAACCACTTCTTATCCATTGTGGGGAGCCTATTCTATTTAAGTCATTTCTATAATATGAAAGGGGTGACTTGGGTTGTACCCTTGTGTATTTTTGGCTTTATTTCACAATGGGGGGCAGTTCCTTGATAAAATGTGGAAGAATCTTAACAAGCTTTATTATTATTATTTTTATTATTATTGTTGTTGTTGTTATTATTATTATTGATCTTATGGGGTGAGGGATATAGGAGAATCTATGAAGGCAAGAAATCCTTGATTCAATTTATTATTATTATTATTTTTTGATGAATCTGATTCAATGTATTATTATTATTATTTTTGGAGTTATAAAGGGGACAACTCTATTGAAGAAACAAAAAGAGAAACAAGTAGGCCTTCAGCCAGAAGGTGAAGAAAGCAGAACAATAGCCATGAAGAAAGCAAAAATAAAAACAATCAACAGGCATACAAGACTGCAACTCCTCACACCATAAGGAATACCAGTCCCTCTCCACAAAATCAACTCTAATAGAACACTAGTCAAGAGTAGCTCTATAAATAGATAATGATAGCTCTCCATGACTTATTTTCTTGCCCTGAAAGATCCTTGAGTTCCTTTCCTTCCACAGACCCCAACAAATGGCCTACGGAAGTAATGACCAAATGATATAAGGTAACCCTTTGAGATCACGAATACACCAACTCGAGATCAACTCTTGAAAGTGGATAGGGAAAGACCAAGAATCCAAAGGTGAGAGAGGACAAACAAATGATCCACCGATTCCCAATGCAGATTTTCTGTAGCGACTGACCCTGGAGCTTTACTGGAGCGTGCATCCAGGGTCAACACGTCACCATAATAGATGTAACCTGGGTTAACTCATTTGGTTGCTTAACCATGTGTAAGTTAAATTTTGGGAAACCAAAATGAGAAAAACTAAGTCGCTGCACACCGGAATGATGATGGGACTACTTGTCGGCTGAAATGACGATGATGGGATTGCCTTCCAGAGAACAATGAAGTCGCTGCTCACTTCGGTTTTTATTTCTCTTTCCATCGCCATCCTTTTTCTCTCTAATCAATTTTGTTGGCCTTCTTCCTCTCTCAAACGCCTTATCTTCGCCTCCACCTCTTCCATCTTCCTATTCTTCTTCAACTCCAATTGCTGCTCTAATTGGCTCAACCCCACGTCGCCTCCTTATGCTACACCCAATTCTATTGCCCTTCCTCAAGCTCCTTACAGTACTGAACAAGCGTACCCATTTGCCGAACCGGGAGGAAACGAGGATGGTTCAGACCAATTTCCGACGAAACAGAGTTGTATCTGTTTGGCTCTAAAGAAGAAAGCAAGAGACTCATAGATGGGGAAGGCGATGAAATTAGGAGAGGAAAAACAAGCTGCCTTACTATTCCCTTTCATGGTTATAGCTGGCAAACAATTCCGTCGTTTTATTCGATGAGTAGCTTTGTCACTATTCCGACGAGCAGCGATTTCGCCGTTCCGACGAGCAACAATTAGGTTTTGTCGTTTTGTTTTTCAAAAGTTTAACCAGGGAAACTTAACCTAGGTTATACCGTGATTAAGCAACCAAATACTTAACCCGGGTTAGATCCCATTTTGGCAACGTGTTGACCCTACCATCACGCTCTAGTATCGCTCCAGAATCATCGTTACAGGAAATCCGCTTTGACCGATTCCTCATTTAAAAAAAGGACACATCTGTTTGCCAAATTCCAACCTCTACTTTGCAAATGGTCCATGGTGATAATTTTATTAAAATAAGCATTCTATAGGTAAAATGACACATTTGAAGGGATACCCCGTACCCAGGATCCAAATTCCTTTATGGGGAAACCAGAAAGACCTATTATTGACCAACTTCAAATTTAAAAACTCAAGGGTGAAACTACCTTTCCTAGAGATAACCCATTCCCAACTATCCCCTAGAGTGGGATCCAACTTTAACCCATCAAGCAACCTCAACATCCTACACATCTCACCTAACTCCCAATCATTCAAATTTCTATAGAGACGAGGCAACCCAATATTCCCTAAATCATCGAAAGAATCTACCACCAGCACCTTAGGGTCTAAAGCCAAGGAATATAGGTTTATGAAAGACTCCTTAAGATGAAACTCCTCCACCCACCTATCCTCCCAGAATCCAAAATCTCTACCTAATCTCTTATTAATGTTGGTTCAATGTATTATTGGCGATGTGATTTCCATAATCTTTTACTAATTTATTGTTTATATTAAGGTAGTCTATCTCAACAACTTTTTAGGGATGTAGTGTTGGTGGGTTGGACTTTTCTCTTCTCATTTTCCGTTCATGCATTGTGGACCCCACCTAATGTTTATGCATTTAGGTTGAATTTTGATGGATCCTTAATTGGGAATCTCGGTTCTTTATGGGTGGAAGTTATGTTTGATGACTACAATGGGACAGTTGGTGTTTTCTAGCCCTGTTGGTGAGGCAGATTCCAATAAGATGTAGGTTCTTGCCTTCTTACTTGTGGTGAGCACCAGACTTCAGCCCTTTTATAAGTATGACTGTATTGTATAACAGAATGGTACCTGTGAGAAACAATCAAGAATGCTATATCTTGTGGTCGGACATTAGTTCAAGGACTTAGGAGGCTTTCCCACATGATCAGGGAAATCTGGATTATATCACGTCTTGGACCTCTCATTCTGTTGCATGTCTAGGAGCTAATGAGATGGTGGATGACTTAGCCAAGTCAAGGTTTTAGAGGGTCTAATGTGCTGAGCTGCTCTTTTCCCGTGTAAACTTTGCTCGAAAGCCTTTTTGTGTGCATCCATTCTCATTTTTAATAAAATTTCTGCTTTGGTGCAATGGTAATGACTCGGGCTGCTATTTAGAAAGCACGGGTTTGAGTCTTGTGAGCAGCCACTTTGTGCAAAAAGCCAAAGGTTCGGTCCGTCTCCAGTCCAACCCCCCCAGCATCCAGTAATTACAGGACCAGTACTGGGTAATGACCTTTTTAGATAAAATAATTGAAGTTAATGAACCATTTTTAAAAAATACATGATCAGGGAAGTCTGGATCTTATTACATGCCTCTAGGAGCTAATGAGTTGGTGGATTGACTTAGCCAAGTCCAGGGTTTAGAGGGTCCAATGTACAGAGCTGCTATTTTTGTTTTGTAAAACTTGCTTGCAAGCTTTTCTGTGTGCATCCGTTCTCCTTTAATAAAATTCCTGCTTTACAATAATGGAAAATATAAATAAATATATAAAATAATTGAAGTTAATGAACAAAAAATCCAAAATGCATGCAATTATAATATTATCTGTTGTACATACGGTTTTATAATAATCACTACTGTGATTGTTGCAAAATATTACAACAGTTACAACTTAGAATAATATATAATTGACAATAATGTCTGCGATTAACCCACTAAAAAAAAGTCTGCGATTATAGTATCTGTATTTATAATATAGCGAAAATTTGTTGGAAGTGTTTGTGATTATTTTCTTACTCATTGTACATGGTTACATTTTTTGATGGTTTTAGGTGGAGCTTAAAGAAGGTCCTCTGGACCAGTTCACACATGAGATGGAGCCATTTCTGCGGAAGCAAGGGATGCCTGTTCGATTGAACAAAGGTGGGTGGCAATTTGCTATTATTTGCTTACATACTTATGAGTCTTATCATCTATTTATCTATCTATCTGATGATGATGTGATTCATGGCATACAGGTGTGGTAGAGCTTGTCTCTGACTTCGTTGTATGTGAAGAAGGGAGTCCTTTATCGCCCGAGTCAGCTCGCATACTGGTTGGCTTTTATCTTATAGTTTTTCTGTTACATACTATTAGCACGAGTCTTCTTTCAGATTTGCTGGAACTAGGAAATTATTTGGAACTTCTCTCTCCATTTCTGACATCTACCCATGTTTCTGACCATGAATGGAGGGTGCTGCTGTTGATTTTTGACTTAAAAATCCCATGGGTGGTCTCTATTTTACACATGGTGTACATTTTCATCCATCATGTAAGATCCATGAGTCCTCTGTAGGACTACTTAGCTACTCCTAAATGTCTGGCCAATGACATGGCCCTTTACCATCCAGTCAAGTGGTGGTAAAGTAGAAACATGGGATATGGCCTATATAGATATTCCATCCAATCAAATTTATTTCCTTTGTGTGGTAAAGTAGAAACATAGGAAATGGCCGATAAATTTCTGCGATTCGTGTTTAAGAGTTCCAGGTCATCTTAATCTTTTGATTAGGAGGCCCTTGGTTGGGCAAATTGAATGTGTGGTCTGAATTACCCCTGCATGTGCATTTGAAAGTGTTTGTTAGCACATATAAAACTTCAGTAGTATCTTATTTGAGGCTTAATTATCCCAGACCCTTACCCCAGTATGAAAAAAGTATTACCATATACAGTTATGGATCATTTGTAAGAAAGTGTTTGTTAGAGTTATGATGTCTCAAGTTGAGTCCTAACCCATTTGAAGCGGCACTTCTAGACTTCAGTTAGGGCTTGGGTGAATACATCAGGTGATGGTTTGTCTAGGTTGTAGGTTGACCTTTCCCTTCATTCGGTTGGGCTTATGTTGGTTCCTAATGCATCCCAATCCTCCGAGTAGGTTACAATAAATGTAACCTACTGTCACAATAGTGCAAGTTTTATGGTGGCGATTTGTGAAATAAGATATCTACCTCACTTTTTTTGCCCTTTTGGGTTGGAATCTGATATTTTTGTGTATGTGCAGCGTTTGCTTGGGATCAAGATGGCTACTTTCCGCCTACACCTAATCTGCCGATGGAGTGCCGAGGATTTTGAGGTGTATAAAGAAGGGCTGGATCTTTCAGATGTTGAATCAACATAAGCTCCAAGCTCCTTATCCGTGGGTGGGTAAAATCAGTCTGGGGAATGGTCATGGGTATTTTCTGTACTAATATCTAGTAAGAGCCAAGCTGAGATAGACATCAGTGGTGGTGCAGGAGTGGAGATGCTGGTGCCAGCTTGAGATTGGATTTTTATTTTTATTTTTTGTTGAGAGGAAGAAATTTTGTTTTCCTGCTTTTACTTAAATGACGCTACCATCAAAGGACCTTGTAATCTATTGAGCTTGGAAGAATTTAATTTACAAGTGGGTAGAAAGGTTTGGTCTACATGAAATTAAGGCTAATTTTTGAGAAGGAAATGAAACCCTCTTGCTATTGGGCTGAGCTGCCTTTGGCGAGCGGGGATTTTCATGTTGGGTGTATGCGATCTATTACCTCTCTGCCTAGAGGTTTGCATCCAATCCAATAACAGGTATGATATTGGATGGCGGACACAAATTTCTCTTCATACAATCCATGCAATGGAAATGTGGGATATTTACCAAAAAAAAATGTGGGATAACTATTGGAAAATGAGGCAAGGCCCACTATTAAAAGTAAGGGTGTTAATAAATGTCAGAAATGTCAGCTCCATACATTGGAATTTTCTTTCAAAATGGCACTAGTGATTCTACATAGGATAAAATATAGAAGCAATCATCTGTTCGGGCCAATGGGCTTGTACGTAGATGTAATCTTGGCAGATAGCTGAACTAGGTCTGATCTCGGGACTGAAAGTCTAAAGTTTAGTTTGGGAAACAAATATTCCAGTCCATTACCTATTCCTAAGCTTGGGCTTGGGCTTGGGCTAGTTTTCAGTGATGGGTGAGGCCAGGCTCAGGTCTTACTACCAATCTACTGGGCAAAGCTGGGTCCGGCCTGAACCCCTCCCTTTTTCCCACCATCTCCCTGATAAGCAAAAAGGATCTAAAACCCGTCAGTCTTAGTGCCCATAGAGGTGAATATCAGAACTCTTGGTGGGCATCATTTTTGAATCCAGACCAGGCAGATAAATCTGATTTTGGTTCAAAGCAGTTTGACCATACGTTGCTTTGCCAAAATGAAGTCAACATTAAACTTATATTATGGTCAACCGGCTGATTCACTGTTTTAACATAAACTTGCCAAATTTGTTCAGATTTGGCTGGTTCTCACTGATTGTTGAACGGTTCTCTAAAGATCTGCTTTTCGAAAGATCAAAATTGGTGTTGAACTGTCCTACATATATTGTTCATGTCATACCCACTGCAACTGTCGATCTGGTCTAATCCTTATTACATGGTTTTGGGGTTCATCTACCTACGATCACAGCCAACTGGAGTTTCTTCATACACGTGCCTATTAGCGGTAAGTTGAGCACATGCGTCGACTGCCAATCTAACAATAACACCCCAATCAAAGTCATAATGCAAGTAACTTAATAACAATGACAACAATCACAGATATCTGTTCATCAGCAATTACGGCATGCAACGTTATCGATCGGAGACCGGTAACATGTCTTGATAACATCGTACTAGTATTTTAGCGGAACGTGGAGCAAATACCGGTCGTGCCCACGTGGTTCAATTAGGGAAACTGTAAACTTGTGGTAATTAATGGTTTTGCTTCTCTATATATGGAATAACATGGGCTTCTAGACAAAGATATGTCCCAAATTCATTTCTCCTAAGCCCAAGTGATTCCCCCACCTACCCCAGGGTTTCAATTACCCTAAATTACTTTCCTAATAAAAACTAGGGTTTAAGATAAGACCGAGTTTTAAGATAAGCCAGGTTCTGACAGCATAAATAAAATTTACGAGGTTGAACTCTAATGACCGAATTACCCTCTTCCAGAAAAATATCCTCACCATGTTGTCCCATGATAGCTAGGGGTAAAGGGGGGAGCTCATTGGTACACCCAGGGCGCATTTTAGAGAGCCCTGCTGGATATAGCTGTTAAACTTACCATATATTTTCAAATATGAGCGCCAAGTGTTAATACGTATGGGCCTGGACACTGGTTGACTGGCAATAGCCGGTGTACTAACACACTAATTTTAGTAAATTAATTTTCCATAAGAGGGGAAGCAACCCAAGGCTCAGAGGCACTGCAACATTCGATTTCAATTGTTTTCTCCATTGTTTTTTTTTCCTTTCTTGTTTTGTTTTAAGGTTTTCTCAGGTGGGTATCGAGTGTGAAGAAGCCATTGCTCTTCTTCTTATTTCTTAGCCCGGCCATCAAAAACTGGTTTTCTCATGATTCTTGGCAAATTTTCTCAAGAAAATCGTTTTCAAGCTGTCTGGTTGCCATGAAAATCTGGTTTTTTCATGGTTTTCTTATAATGCCTGTGGGAATTTTTTTTTCTACTTTTTTTTTTTTTTTTGTGTTAATTTTGCTTTCTGGGGCTATTGGGTATTGTTTTTCAGGTGACCAGAAACAATGTCGGATGTGAACAAGATGGCGAGCTTGGGGTTACCGCCGAGACACCGCAAACCGGCCGGTACCCTGATCACTAACCGAAAACGCAGCGCCTCATCATCATGGCTCAACGTCGAAGGATCCATGAAGACGAATATGCCTCAGGGCTCGCCAGCACACCGGCGAACACCCAGTGGTTCATTAGCACTATTTGGAATACCAGTAAGCAGTGGTGGTATCCGCATCGGAGGCTCAGGAGGAGGAGAAGGTAACAGCAGCAAAACAGATCCAAAGCCATCCGATGGTGATGTTACTCCTATTAACGATAAGGGCAAGAATACTGAAATTTCATCACCATCATCTGAGAGTAACCCAAACTCAAACGGTGGCTCGGATTCATCCATCAGAACTGAGTCTGAGATATATACGCAGTACACTTGGTCTCGTAAAATGGATACTAAAAAAATGAAGAGGTGGATCCACCTTTCCATAAACTCTAGCCACTTTCTTTCTTAAGTCTTTGTGAATAATACATTATTTTATGATCCAATCTAAAACAAATATAACTTTATTTGGTTTTTTTGTTTTTGTTTTTCCTTTTCCTCGTAGGGTCCTTGCAAACCGACAATCTGCGCAGAGGTCTCGGCTGAGAAAGATACAATACACTGGTGAACTTGAAAGAACTGTGAGTTCTCTAGAGGTAATCATCTACTCTATATTTTTACCTGATTATTCTCTCAATATTCAAGATTGTGAAATGATCTTTCTTATTCCCATTTACAGACAAAGGTGTCCTTGATCACTCCTCAACTGTCTTTTTATGATCGCCAACGCCAGCGATTGAGGAGGGAGAACACTGCCATGAAACAGAAAATAGCCTCTCTTATGGCTCAGAAAGTGTTCAAAGATGGTAAGTTTGCAAAAGATTAACAAAAAGAAGTCCTTATCTTGTATGTCTGTATTATACAAAATCAAAATTTTATACTCACAAAAATGGGTTGTTGGTAGCTCAATTCGAAATGCTGAAAGAAGAAAGAGAGAGGCTTAGGCAACTCTATGCGTTGCAGCAGCAGCAACAGATGCAACAGCAACAACTGCAGCAACAACTTCAGCAGCAGTTTCAACAGCAGCTGCAGCTGCAGCAGCACCAGCAGCTGCAGCTGCAGCAGCACCAGCAGTTGGAGCAGCAGCAGCAGCACCACCAGCAGCTGCAGCAGCAGCCGCACCACCACCAGCAGCTGCTTCAGCAGCAGCAGCAGCAGCCGCACCAGCAGCAGCTGCAGCAGCACCAGCAGCAGCCGCACCAGCAGCAGCTGCAGCAGCACCAACAGCAGCCACAGATGGTTGGGTTCAACCATGGACAAGAGCAGCCCCTGAACTTCGACTCACTGAACCTAGACTCTTTCAATAATGGCTTCCTGTGATTTGTCTTTCAATTATCGTTACTGGGTTTTCTAGGGTTTCTTTAAATTGTCATTAGTGTATGTTCTGTGGGCTTTGGTCTCTGGAAAAACAGATTGTTCTCTTCCTGTGTGTTCTTTGTTTTCTGTATCTTTTGAAAGATTTCAATAAAAGAGATAGAAACTAGGCTGCCTTCTTCTCTTAAATTTTATTGCAAATGGAAAAGTTCTCTCTCTCTCTCTCTCTCTCTCTCTCTCTCTCTATATATA
>JAOXJP010233457.1:0-10316 GCA_025762735.1 Platanus orientalis | reverse complement strand
ATTAATTCCTCGTTTCTTTCTTTTCCATTTTTTAATTCGAACATCTAACACCATTAGCCTATGTTGTGTGGTTAAACATAAAATCATGAAATGAAGAAGATAGCAACTAGAAATCACACTAGTTACTGTCTAGGAAATCACACCTAGGGTCCAAGTCAATCACAACTAGGGTTCAAGGTAATCACACTTTCAGTTGGAGGCCATCACACATCAAGAACTTTAGCAATTTGCTTCACTCAACCAGTCATTTAATAATTCACCAATGATAAAATTCTGAGTTACAAAGCATATATATATATATAAAGGTTTCATATCCTAGTTTTTCAAATCTCAATCTAACTAGACTTTTTAAGAAATAAGATTCTAAAAACTCAATTCCTGTCACGAAGTGATATCTTGCCAGTATTTTAGCCATAAATTTCTCAAATCACGTCAAATTTACAAGATCGTGGACTTGTTGAAAAGGTAACTGAATAACCTTGCAAATGACACCAAAATCAAGACAAACATGTTAGTTTTGACCTTCCAAAATAGGGTCCAGAGAAAAGTGATGGAAAAAGATCTCACTATTCTAAAATTTAAATAAAACTTATTCTACCTATAACAAGGAACTAACCTTGATTAACTCAAAACTAACAAAGCTTTAAATTTTTTCCATACAAAAATATTAAAACCATATACCCCTGTGTGGGTTGTTTCGCATTCCACATAGCCAGCCATGCTAGATGGAGCAAAACGTTGGGCAGCTAAGAAACAATACATACATAGAATGACTGTAACTAAGTGGGGATATTGGGATAGATGGGTGGCAAGACCAAAAGGGATGGTATCAATAATCAATGCATTTGCAGGAGCTTAGGGGTAATGGGGGATAAGATGAGGGAAATTCGACGTGGATGGATTGGTCATATGCACAAGGACCAATGATGATACCAGTGAGCAGTGAGATGGTGCAAGTTGAAGGTGTTAAAAGGACAAGAGGAAGGCCAAAATTGATGTGGGTTGATGTTGTGAAAAAAAGATACAAGTGCTTGTGGTTTAACTGCAAATATAGCCCTAGATTAAGTAGAACGGAAGAACACGATTCATGTAGCCACCCATGTAGTTGGGATAAGGCTTTGTTGAGTTGATTTGTGTAAAATTTCCATAGACAAACTATATTGTCTTCAATGGTATTGCTATTCTTTACTTTCAAGTGTCTCAATAAAAAGAAAATGGAAGAAATTTCCAAAGGATTTTCCTCCGCCACCAAAATCTGGTGACCTAACCTTGCATTTAATTATTTGACCTTCTAGAAAGTACCCAATTTAGCCTGAAGAAAGTAATAAAAATCATATTTGATACTTGTTAATTTATAGTCGATGGAGTTATCATCAACCACCAACTTTCTACCAATTTGTTTTAAAATAAGCAAGTCTTTTTTGGGAAAACCAGTGATATATATATAGAACATGTGATAGGGATATATTTAAAGCCTAAATTAAAGATGTAGATATGGAGATGCAGCCCTCGTATTATTTTCTGATCCATCTCAGGGTCATCCAGTTGTTTCTTACATATAGTCTCTTCCTAACATTTACCAGCCTGAGCTTTCTGAATTTCCTTCAGTGAATTGGCATCTCCTCATGTTCACACCCCCCTCCATTCTAATTTTGAAAAAGCTTCATGTCCTTTTCCTATGCTCCATGTTTTTCAACAAGATGGTAATACATGTCAACCCTGGGTTGGGCCTTCTTTTCCAATGAAGTTTTGCCTCCCCGACGATCGGTGTGGCTTGCCATTTCTATTGACCATGCACTCCCACAAGTTTTCATCCCTTCACAACTTTACTTTCCCTCTCTGTTTGCTTTTCATGTCAGTCAGTTGGAATCTTTTGACACTTTTTCTGTCAATCTTTATTAAGGACCAAAGAATCCAATTTGGGATTCCTGGAATCTGTTACTATTAATTCTTATAGTAGAGAATAGATGGAACATGCTAGCTATAGTCTAGATGAATGACTCGTTCACTTATGATTTATGTGATATGTTTCAAAATATAATAGATTGGATTCATTAATCTTTTTGTGGTTTTCTACTTCAAAATCTAATAGTTTTTTTCCTACTTCTAGTGTTGTTGTTTGGTAGTTGATCTGAACCATAATCACTAAAAGAGAGAGAAATATTAGCATGTAGATCTGAGTTGTCACTTGATCATCTTTCAGGTACTTCGAAGAGAAGCAAGGTTGGGTTAATGTTTGGACCGAGGATTGTGTTAATCTTGTCAAAGATTGGAATACAACAGAGATGGTGGATTTTATAGATGATTAATTAAATATAAAACAACTCCAACCTGGTCAAGTTCTGCAGGTTTTTGTTATTAATGGTTACCCAAATTCTAATATCCTTTGGGGCTGGTGTTTTTCTTTTCCAAGGTGCAACCGCCAATGCTGATCAGCCAGTTTCATTGCAGTATTAGTTGACAGGGTTTTTCACAAGTGCCAGGGTTGTTGGGTGTTAACTTTATGGTTTCTTTCTTCCTCCACTCGGTTGTTTTTATTAACTCTGGTGCATTATTTTACCATGGCCCATATGATTTTCATGTTCTTAGACAAGTAGCTTAAGTTTGTCCATCAATTTTATTTTATATTTTAATTCAAGTACCTAAATAATAGGTGAAAAGAAAGGTAGATGGTTAGTTTCTAGGAAGCATGGACACTCCAAAATCCTTAGCGTATTATGTCTGACACATATCGGACACAGATGCTTCAAGAATACTTCTGCATGTGTGTCTGTAGTGAGAGAAATTTTTTTTTTTTTTGGATACATTGGGGACATGGCGTTCTAGGGAGTTTGATAAAATAACTAGAAGAATGGGTTTAATTGAAGAAATACCTAAGGGTATTATAGTAAATACCAATAAGAAAGGAAAGGGGGCTATCAGATTGCAAAACTGACGATTCTAACCCTACAAAAATATCATAATTGGATGATCTTGAAGACTTATATTCTCTTTTCTCTTAGTTTTCTTGTTCTTTTTCATTATAATTTAATTGAACTGTTAGTACTTTGTACTCTAAAGACTAAACATCATTGTATGGGTATGTTTGTTGTGTATTATTATTTTTAAATTAGTTTTAGATATATTTTCAAATATTTTGATTTTATTTATTTATTTTTTAAACATGAAATATAACTAAAAATATTAATTAATTAATTGTCATATCTTGTCGTATCTAACCTAGCTTTTCAAGAATTGTTGTGTTGTCGTATCAATATAGTATTGTACCTGTGTCCCATGTCAGTGCCTGTGCTTCCTAAATTATTAATTAATAGTGCAGATTGTTTGGGTGGGTTGCTCAGAGAATGAGATAGGCGTCCAAATTGATGTTGAAAATCACAAAGCTGGGGCAAATGTTATTCTGGTATCATTTTTAGGGGATCGGTTTATGAGCACTTCCCTTAACAAACGCTCATCACTGCTCTTTGTCAGAGTTGGACACATCAGCATTGAAAAGTGATTTTCACTTTTTTTGGGGGCATATATTCACTTTTCGGCACTGATGTGCCCATCGCCTGACAAAGAGCAGTGGTTAGCATTAGTTAAAGTGAGCATTTTTTATCCGTTCACCATTTTTAGGGATGGCTGAGAGCAAAACCAAACACTGTCCTAGGAACTTACTGATATTCAATAACACAGTTGACGCAAATTGAAAGGATTGCAAATTGCATTTTCTTATTTATTTATTTATTTTTGGGGGGTGGGGGGGGTGGGGAGCTTTAAAAAGTTCTATGAGATGGTTAACAACATCGTATTACACTTGGAACAGTTAAATTGGGATCCAATCAATGGATTTAAGGAATTAAGGATTAAACTACAAGGAATAGTGATTGGTTGAATGATAAGGTTTTAATTTAATGAAATAAATGGCTTTTATGGTTTTTATTTTTTATTTTAATGAAAGACTAAAAAATCAGAATTTCTGCAAATATTTAGAATTAATAGAGAAGAATTTGAAGAAATAAGAGAAAGTAGAAGAGGGAATAGGAACATCAATAAGGGTGCGTTTGGATTAATAGAATTGGAATTAGCTTTGGAATTCCAATTCAACATAATTGAAATCCGTTGAATTGAATTCAATGGATTTAGAATTCTATCATTTGGATGCATATATATATTGATAGAAAAGGAGTTCAAAAATCTCAATTCTACTGTTTGGATGCACAAATATTCAAAAATCTCAATCACCCTATTTTGTTTGCTCTGGCCTTGAGATTCTATGATGTACAGTTCCTTGATAATCACTACAATGACATTACGTTCACTCTTGTCGGGATTTTATTACATTTTACCCATTATGAAGATCACTCAATGAGAAAAACCAGTTACATGTTTTTTTAACTCTTTTTATAAGCTAAAAGAGCTAGATTTTGCATTCAGGGGCATTTTGGTTAATTAATAAAATAAGGTAGGAATTTTGGGTACTATGTGTTTAAAACACTCCTCACAATTGTTTGAGGGAGGACATTTTAGTCATTTGAATAGACTTAAAGCATAGTTAACATGAACTAGCTTTTCCAATTAGGGGCATTTTGGTCAATAAATAAAATAACAAAGGGAATTATGGCTATTTTATGTGTTAAAAACTCCTAATAGTTTCTTGAGGGAGGAAGGAATTTTAGTTATTTTTTTTGGTAAGTAAGATATGAATTAAGAATCTTAGTCATTTGAATAAACCTAATGCATAGCTAACATGAGCTAGATTTTCCACTCAAGGGTGTTTTGGTCAGTTAATAAAGAGGGTATGTTAGGTACTTTGTGTAAAAAAAAATTCCTCACAATTGCTTGAAGAAGACATTTTAATCATATGAATAGACCTAAAGTATGGTTAACATGAGGTAGATCTTCTACTCGGGCATTTTAGTCTATTAATAAAATAAGTGAGAACATTTTGGGTACTTAATGTGTTAAAAAAACACTTCACAGTTGCTTGAGGGGGGACATTTTAGTAATTTGAATATACCTAAAACAGAGGGTATTTTGGTCACATGCCATTTCGTAAAAGGGAGTTGGAAATAACACCATATGAGTTGTTGTTTCAATTCCATTGATTTAGGGCTTTAATTCAACATTCTAATTTTCCAGGGATTTGACTTAAATCTATTTCCATGATTTAAGATTGACCCCAAACAACGGAAATGGATTTGGGTACCCCAATTCCATTTCCACTCTTTCAATTCCCTAAATCCAAATGCACCCTAAGTGAAAAAGAAGTGTGTTGTAAATAGTGGCAGTAATCGTAAACAGTAAATCGTGAACAATGACTTGAGATGATGAAAATGGAAGATGATAGGAAAAATGAAGAAGGATAATTCTAAAAGAAGAGGAAGAAATCTTAGCTATGATCACTTAGGTTTCATGCGGTTGAAGCCGTCAACCAAATTAACCCACTTAATAACTCAAGTGTGTGTGTGTGTGTGTTATACCACTTCATCACCTCCATATATATAAACAACCATATTACTAATTCTAGACGAACCATGATTACCTTTTAATTAAAGTAGAACTATGGTGAAGGAAAAAAAGCCCATCATATTTTGATACTTGCCAATATTTGGTCGTAAATCATAACTTTCTGATATCACATTAGTTTTCAAGATCTTGAGCACGTTAGAAAGCATATTCTACTTATTTATAAATAAAACTAACAATAAATTAATTTACATTAACCCAAAACTACCAAATTTAAAAATTTTAGATAACAAAAATTTTCAACACATATACCAAAAATAAAGGGCCCATAGAATAGCCAGATGTAGGCATTAGTTGATCTACCCATGTTTTGCTGGTGAAGAATGATTGCCTGTGTTGACACAGAGCTCTATAGGTGTGCCATTGATTGACACATGATGTGTTACTGAATTTGATGACTCTTTTGACCATCTACTTTTTCAACTTAACACTTTTTTGGACTTTTTACCCCACAAAAACAACACACGTCAGTTTATAATTCACCATAGACACTACATAGGCATCTTCATCGCAGAAGATTTGCTGGGTTTGCTTAAACCTAGAAATTGAGTTGTTTAAATAGTTGTCGATTGACCAGAGCCAGTTCCCATGCTGTGAAGCATGATAATGGAGTTGCCACCGATCTTTAGGAAATAGGTGAGTATCCTTAAGAGGAGAAAGGAAATGAAAAAAGTCTAGAGACTAGTGACTCCATAGGATATGCATATTCAAGGGTTAGTGGGTTTTAATTATGGAGAGGAAGGTGTTAGGCACCAATACTTCTGAACCCATTCAATCCTAGAAATAATTGATTATCAAATGTCAGAAAAATTAATGGAAGAGATGGATAGAATTAAATAGTTTGCTAGATGGAGAAAATTAGAAAAGAGATGATTCAAATATATGTTATAAAGGCATAAGGAACAATTACAACTTAAAAGAACTATGTACTAAAACAAGTAAAAGACAGAAGAAGAAAGAGAGGTGAAAAAGCAAAGAAATTAGTACTCTGTTACAAGGTAAACCTTCAGGAAATGAGGGAAAAGTAAATCCACCTCATAATAGGAAAAGAAAGAAAAGAAAAGTTATTATTCATTTCCTTCCCTTCCTTTTCCTTTCCTCTTATTCCCATCGTTTTGGCTCCCCAGATTTTGTGTACACAACAGACAAGCACATGTACCGGGGGTGGATACATCAGCGCCGAAAAGTGATAAGTGCTGTGTAAATCACTTTTCGGTGCTGATATATCTACCCCCTTATCCTTGCACACGTCTTTTGTGTGCACAAAATCTAGGCTCTCATTTTGGTAGGAATAGGTGGAAAGGAGTTTGTGTCCGCCTCTCTTATTTATGCTAACCTCTGCTAGGGTCAGGGGTGCGAACACATCAGTGCCAAAAGAGTGATTTAAAATTTTTGGGGGTGTATATCACTTTTTTGGCGCTGATGTGCCTGCCCCCCTAACCCCCAATGGAGGTTAGCTTAAATAGGGAAGGCGGATATCCGCCCTAGAATAGGTGAATGAGCAAATATATGAAGAAATGGGAAAACATGAGAAAAGGTTAACACCCTACGTGGTTTTACCAAGCTTTCTCATCTAGTATCCCCATGCATCAAACAACATGAAAGTGGGGAAAAGAAGTACAGTTTCCCTCCTTTTCCCATGGTTTACCTTGTAATAGACAAGGCGTACAATTTGAATTACCTAAACTGCAGCCTTGTGCCTTGGATCCTTTTGAATAGTTTATTCTTTTTTCCTTTTTTATGTCATTAATCATGTTCACCAGTGGTGGTAATTTGCTGGAGTTTTTAGGTAATCTTCTTTTTCTTTTTATTTCAGCATTTATTTTTACGGATCTTTGTACATGATTTTTTGAGGTCTAATGGCTTAAGAAGCGAGTTGGAATAATCTTCATTTCAAATGGAGAGAAATGTCGCCACTTACAATCAGCACATAACATGGTGCTTTCCAAGGGTAGGTTGGTAAATACACATTTGATGGAGGTGGATGTTTTGGTAAATACAAAAGGAGGGGTATCTATCTATACTTACCAAAATATCCTTGTCAGTTATTGTGTCACCTGCTGATTAGCGGTTGGGAGAGTTCCCATTCGAAAAGGAGATGATTCAAACTCATGCTTAACAATGGTTACAATGGCTTCAAGTTCAAACCCGTTTATTATTCAAGGCAAAAAGAACAAAATTTTTTATTTATTTATTTTGTAGTTTTTGTGGATTGAACTACAAATCTTTTAGGTACACATTCCAACTTTGTTCTAAATTTCTGTGTGTCTCAAAAATGGAGTTAGGTTAACTAGAGATATATCACACCATACACATGCAGCATGTGACACGCTAATTAACAATGGGTACTTTGGTAAATCTAGGGACTTTGTCAGTTATGTATTCACTATAATACCCTTTTTTATAAACTTTTAGCTGTGCAACACAAGGACTTCCTAGGAGGTCATCCATCCTCGTATTTCTTTCACCCAAACAAACTTAACTATGGACTTCTGATGAGATCCGGTGCATTAGTATTGGTATGATCACACCTGTTTACTATAATACCCTCCTCATGTTTTATTGAGACAAGTTCTACTCATCTTCATGTGACAGGAGAGATATCATGCCAAAGCAAATGCATGCACGATGCCTATAGATGGTATTTTGGTAAATACCTAGATACATTTCTACCATATATTTTCTACAACACCCTTATCAACTCATGGATTTACTGAGACACTTGTTAGGCATTGTCACACCTTAATTCGTATTGGTGTGATATCTCACCAGTCAGACTATTGGAGATGTTTCGAGTATTCAGGTGTCTCAATTTAATTTGTTATCATAATTTGAACCCTAATAATGGACAAATTTAAGCTCCCAAAATGAAAAACTTGCCATTCACTTGGGAAGTCTTCACTTGCTTCTCATTTTATGATAAACTAATAGCCTGTTTGGCAGTCACCTGAAATGTAATCATTTCATTTGAGTTTCTCAAGGCATTTATAGCCATGAGATGTGATGATTTGTAATGAACTAATTCAAATTTATACTGATTTGTTAACTACAATTAGATTGAAGTCATTTCAGGTTTTTCTATAAAATGAAATGATTAATGTTATCAGGCACAAGTCGGTGCAAATCTGAATGGTTTCATTGCAAAACCATCCCATCGTGGCTACAAAAGCCTGGGAAACTCAAAAGAAATGATTGCATTACAGGTGGCTGTCAAAGGCAGCCTAATAAAACTGTCTAAAACCATTTATCATACGATAATCAAGATTAACACAATTCTTCTATGACCAATATGACCAGCAATTGCAAAACTATTCTTAAATAAATTTGTTTGTCGCCTAAAAGAAAATGAACTTCGTATTAAATAACTTACATGTCTATAAAATTATAAATTTTTAGCATGTAATGATTAATCATCTAAATTCTTGAGTGATGTTTAACTTTAATCAGATACCCAGTTGTGTGCAAGGATGCCATGGAATGAGACATTTCACCTAGCCAATCTAGAGGGTCGCCTACAAAATAGATTTCCTAGATTAGTTATGTTATGCCTCCTAGTTGCTAAAAGACTGCAAGTCATCCACTGGTCTTTAGATAATTCATCTAGATACTTAGAAAGACGAAGTCGAACAGGGGCTTGATGAGAGATTTTTGGTAAGGCTGTTAATGAGCCAAAATAGCTCAGCTTCGCTCGTCATGATCTGTGGCATATAATTGAGTTTGTTTAGCTAAGGGAGCATAAATCAAGCTGCACTAGGTTCAGCTTGCTAAAATCTCAGCTAGTTAAGGGTCTTATATATCTACGTATTTTATGTAACTCTTTGATTTGGTAAGAATATAAATATAGCTTATGTTATATTTTATTTATGGTGAAGACTCAAAATTGAATCTTAAATGTATGCTTTTATGGTATTTATGGGTTTTAATAGAATTTATTGTGTCATTATTTTTATACCATACATTGTTGTAACCTTTTGAGCTACCAACATATGCACATTATATGAATCAATTTTTTTTTTGTAAAAAAAATGTAATTAATTTTATTTATTATGCAATAATATTTTTCCGTATGTTGGAGCAATGAAAAAAGGGTTGTCCAACAATGGGTCTTGGAGAGGTGTTCTTCATATAGAATAAAATACATATGGTCTCAGGAGATGGAGGGCTGAAAGAAGAGAGACAAAGCTCTCAAAATTGTGAAACACGAAGAGGAGATCTCTGCAGAAAAACACAATCCTTCAATTTCACGTTATTTTCTCCTTCCATTTTCAACATATTTTGAGAAGTTTTGAGTATACACACACTAGAGATTTGATCTTCATTGTTCATGGTAGACTTT
The DNA here is from genome assembly GCA_025762735.1 of Platanus orientalis. NCBI lineage: Eukaryota > Viridiplantae > Streptophyta > Magnoliopsida > Proteales > Platanaceae > Platanus > Platanus orientalis. Next base: position 469 of record JAOXJP010233457.1, on the reverse strand, counting down.
TCATACTAGTGCAATGTACAGAGTATTTGGTGTTTTCCTAGAAGTGTACGTCGGAGAGCACTATACTTCACCTAGATAGCCCGACGATTCACATTAAGGATAGTGCTTGCACATGTAAACACCAAATCTATAAGTTCTTCTAATCCTATATATTATTTTTATGTTTATATGTTTTATTATTATTATTATTATTATTATTATTATTATTATTATTATTATTATTTATGAAGCTTGATGTTGTTATAGTGATTGGATCGATACTAAGTAATTACAACTCTGATTTCAAATCAATTTATGCTACGTAATTTAGATTGAATTCATTGTAGATGGTGATGGAAATGCGAGTGACACAGATAACGCAATGCATCCTTGATTCTTCTACTAATTAAAAGTCCAGTTTTTATCTTAAATGGGGGGGGGAATAGTATATCTAAAATTCTTTTTAATTTACCCCAAATTCAAAATTCTA
>JAOXJP010233456.1:0-10316 GCA_025762735.1 Platanus orientalis | reverse complement strand
CAATCTCTCTTATTTTTACTATCAAAAAATATTGCCAGAATGTTTGCGACTTTTAGCGATGCACGTCAAAACAATGCTTGTAAAACGCTCTTTATAAATATAAGAAGCATTTTTTAAATGCTCCAAAAGGTGTTTTTTGTTGTAGTGTGTGGAGTTATTCTAATGCATTCCATGCAACCAAATGCCATTTTGTCTCTTTAAAAAAAAATTGGAACTAAAAATGAATAGAATGCACTCTTTGGAAGGTTCTTAAACGGGCGTCACTGTCTCATTCTCCAATATTTTTTACGATTGAACTCAATTCCAATTGTTTTTAGATAATGAAGAAGATTTTTTTTTAATAATTAATCAGAATTATTTTATCCACTCAAACCAAACATTCACCCTTATACTCTCTCTCTCTCTCTCTCTCTCTCTCTCTCTCTCTCTCTCAATTTATCTATATATCTCACTTGCTCATTCACTTTCTTATCTCAACCCAATTTGTTTTAACCATAATCATAACTACATACACTAGCATATTGAATTAATGAGGAAATCTTCCCTGAGGACACTTTGCATACATGCAAGGAGTGGACCACTAATTTAGCTCCAATTTTTAAGATCTCTCAATCATCAACCCTCACCTCAGGCCCCAATAATAATATTAATAATACAGAGCTGGACTTTGTGTGTGTGTGTTTTCTGGGATTTTTTCTATGTTTTCTAACCTTAGTTTAGTAGTAAGAATTCCACGTGGCTGTGTAGACCTGGCTCGGATTACCACATCTTGTATGTTATCTTTCCAAAGTAGTTGGGTAAGGCTTTGTTGAGTTGTTTTTGGCTAGGAACATCCAATCAAGTTCACTTGTAGCATATGATCTATTCACTTATTATACACTTCATTGGGTTAGGTTCCCAGTATTTGCTCACATTAAACATACATCATCATGGATGTGAAAAAATAAGGAATTCTGACTATATCCTAAGTACACAAGCTCTAAATTAACTCCCTCTCCCAATTGGTATATGGCTTTGTATAGTTTACGGCTAGGACCATCTGATCAATTTCACTTGTGGCACATTCTTTATTCACTTTCTACACATTCAATGGGGTTCCCCAAATTTGTTCATATCAAATATATACACCATTCTCTCTCTCTCTCTCTCTCTCTCACACACACACACACACACACACACACCCCACCACCACTAAAACAAAAAATAAATAAACATATACATCATTAATGCAAAAAATAAGGAATTTCCACCATATCCCAAGTACTTAAGCTATCAACTCCCTCTCCTATTCAGACGAAAAAAGAAGGTACTCATCCCAAGTAAATAATCAAAATCACTAAAAGCATTAATTTTCAATTATAGTATCTGCCCTAGTAAAGGCTGGATTATTTCATACATGGTAAAAAAAGGAAAAAGAAAATAAAGAAGAATGAAGCTAAATATGACTCGCCTTCTGTACATTCCTCAAACCCATATCCCATGAAGAGAAAAAGCTTCGGAGGAAGTGAAAATGCCAAAGGATCCAAGTTGCCCTATTGGAGAAACCACCCTCAAGGAGGTGATTCAATTCCTATCAAACCCACTCCTCCCATGCTGAAGCAAGACATATGGAAGAAGCAGGATCTACGGCCACCGGTCGCCACCACCGACAAACAGCGAGAAGATTTACCCCCCCCCCCCCCCACCTCATCGAATCAAGTCATCGGTGGGGGTGGCCATCTAGTGCAGACCCGGCCGATGGATGGTTTAGTCCTAAGAGGGGTGAGGTTGGTTTGGCTGGTCATGAAAGCAATAAAAGGGTGAGGCGACTTAACTAGCAGAGAATGTGGTCTCTTTTTTGTTAAAGAAAAAGTTGAGAAAGAATAAAATGGGGTGCAACTTCGCATCTTCCACGGCATATGCGGCGAGCACCTTCCCTAGTCCAACAATTGCTGACATCAACTTTCGTCCTTTATTTCATTTTCTCTCCACCCTTTTTATTGTAATGTATTAATACCACATTAAGCTCATATGTTTAAGTAGTATATAACGTCTTTTATATAGACTTCTTTATTTTATTTTTTATTTTTCAGAGTAAGAGTAGATGCCCTTGGGACTCTAAGCAATATCGTTCTGTTCTCCTCACCGAAAGTTCAGATTTTTTTTTTTTAATTGAAACTTTCGTCCACTGATTTCGTAATGCTTGTGGAAGACTTTTGGAGTTTTAGTGTGTCATGTGATAACCGTTGAAGGAATGGTTATTGGGTAGAGGAAAGCACAATGAGATAATTGGGAAAGAAAATACAATTTGAAAGGAGAATTATGGTCTGCAATGAAAAACGCTATGTAGACTTGCCACAGATTGACACCTGATGTGTTTTTTAATTTGGTGCCACTGTTGGATACCTACTGTTTAAACTAAGCACTTTTTTTAGACTTTTTTAACCCTAACACACTACGTGTCAGCTTAAACTTTGCTTGTAGAGGGTCACAAACACTTTTTTATTACAGAACATGTGTTTTCAATTTGAAACAAACTGCTAATTTTCCAGTATTATTGAGTGCAATGGGCTCGAGTACTCCGTTTGGACCCTGTCCAGCCTCTTTATGCCCTTAGGACCTGTCTGGCCTAACAGGTTGACATGTCACCGAAAAAAGGAGGCCGTACAGGATCCAAACCGCCCCATTTGGTGACGTATTGACCTGTTAGGCCAGACAGGTCCTAACAGGCCATAAGGAAGCCAGATAGGATCCAAACCGCGAGTACTCATCGGCTTAGTTTTAGGAATCCCCTCAAACCTTCTTATTATAGGACAGGTGGACGGAAGCTGACACGCAATCTGTTTGAAATGGATTCCTCTCTATTAACATGTCACATTCGACCCGGCTAGGTATTAGCACATATCTCCAATTAAAATGGGTTGCTCATGCCACGAGGCACGAAATAAGAGGGAGTTGAGGGGATGCCTTAAACAAAGATGGGAGATTCTTTACTGGTTCAGTTTTTAATGTTGCATTAGCAGATTTAATTTCAATCCTTTATATTCTCATAGATACAAGAGAATGTATCATTGGTAAATTGGATCTTGGAAGCTTGTGAGGAGATGCTGAAATGTGTTGGTATCCTGGAACCTCTAAAGGCATATTATTTGATTCCAAAACAGACGATTTTGCTCATTCATGTCCCATGTGCTCGCCCAGCCTAAAAAGAATGCGTCATGTTCTTTATGAGTTCCCAACTCAATAAAGAACAAAAATATACTTGTTGGGCGTGTATTCCTCAGCCTATGGCCTATGCCCCCTAAGTCAAACAACGGATAGTTCTATATAAAACTACGAAATAATTGATAGAAAAGACTAACAATGGTTTTCTTTTTTCCTGAACTACCTTGAACCAGTAAACCATCTGTCCTGGCGAATATTCATAAGAATGTGCAATGAATTACGGCTGCTAAATACCTGCTATAAGATTTGGTACTATCCTCCTTTTTGTTTTCATTCTTAGTAATTGATTCTTTTGGAGTGGAAATTGGGAAAAGATCAATTCCTGTCTTCTAACTATGTCATGTTGAAAATAGTGATTTAGAATAAGTTTTGAAAACTGTTTTGGTCGGGTTTAAGACTTGAAGTGATGAGTTCTCTTTATTGAGTTTGTCCCGCATTGCTATGTTAGGGAAAGCAGCGAGGCTTTCCTACGCTCAGTGTAGAGAACGCCTAGGTCAACGGGCGGCCACATCAGTGTCAGAAGTGATTTACACATGCCCCAAAAAGTGAAAATCACTTTCAGTGCTGATGTTCCCGCCCACTTGACCATCGGCCGAGGCTAATGGAGGTTAGGGGTCGGCGTATAAAATCTAAGCCGGAGAGAAACAGATTATGGTTAATAAGTAAGGCTTGAGAATTGCCTTATATCTCATGGAATTCTCACATGTGCGGCAGTCTAGCTAGTTAGGTGTTTAGTTTCAAATAAGTATGTGCTGTTAAGTCATGTATTAATTTGTCAATCTCATTCATATTCTTATGTATAGGTTTATATCTCAAAATGTAAAAATATATGTATGTGCCTATGAGTGAAGACAATTACTAAGATAAGGATCATGTCTAAATACTTCAAGTTACATGAAGAGGGTGTCGGAAAGCTGCCAAGAACCATCATCAATGACATTCTGAGCTCAACAGGTATACAAAGTAATTAAAATCAAAATGATAATGATGTGTGTGTGCTCTTTAGCATTTGGACCTTGGTAGACCCATAATGAGATGTTCAAGACTCTTTAAAGACCATACAAATCAAAAAAGGATCCTTAAAGAACTTTAAAAAAAAGGAGGCTCAAAAGCAAAAATTAAGAGAGGGGCTTGCTAAGCAAGCCCAATCAATCGGGGCACCCATGATCAATCGGGAACCCCCTAATCAATAGTGGTGGCACAACCTGCTCTAAACGGTCATGTTTTTTTTACTGTTGGAGCTAGTCCAACTCGTGCCCTTCCTCTTATATTTTTGTTTTTGAACCTTGTGGATTTTTTAACACTATAACATCGATAAAAAAATATGATTGAGCTTCAATCTTGGATTAACAACAAAACCCTAAGTGTTTTTGAGGTTGTGAGGAAAATCTTCCAAAAGAAAGTGTGATGAAAGGCTTGGATAGGCATACCCATTCACCAAACCCTTAGAAAGGGACCCTTGAATCTTCAAGAAGCCCTAAAGCAAAAGCCCTTGAATCTTCAAGGAGGCTTAGAGAGCTAGACACCCTTCTTGGTTTCTTTGAGAACTTTTCACTTGGGTGTGAACCAAAAAACAACTTTTGCTTATTGAGAAGTTGGGCACCACACAACAAAACTAATTCACTACTACTTGAGGATGTTCACCAGAGGCATCGAACTTGATGCACTCATCGAAGACACTAGGTGCATAGAAATTCCTCCATTGGAGACATTAGAGGGAGTATGTGCTCAATGGAGCTCAATTAGTAAGTTTAGTTGATTTAATTATAATAGTTAGTAAATTATTAGTAAAAATCAACATACTCTATCATGGGTATTCAAAAGTGGATGTAAGCCATCGTGCCGAACCATTATACATCTTGTGTTGTGGGGTTTCTTGCGTTTGTGTGTTCTTCTATATCTTTTACACCTTAGTTGAAACACTAACATTGATTAGTTTAGCACAATAGCTCTTTTAAGCATTTGATGAATATACTCTATTGCAGTCAATTGACAATCAAACACTCTTGCACACCACATTTGAAATCACTTATTAGTATTTACATTGTAAAGAGGTTTAAATCAATTGAAGTAATTTAATTGGACAACACTTAAACCAAAAGAATTGTGAAAATTATATAAATCCTATTCACCCATTCTAGGATAATCAGTATAAAATTTCATGTGCATGCTGGTAAGGGCTTGGGCACAAGGACACTTGAAGTATGCTTTGAATTATTACTAAGTCATTTAAGGATTGTAATATTCCTTCCAATTATTTCTAAATAAGTTCTCTCAAGTCACTTGAACCTGCTCGTAAGCAAGGTGCATACATGTGAACACTTATGATAAGTTAAAAGCAAACATCATGAGCAATTGAGTTGTGAGTAACACTGGTGATTGCTAACAGATTGGCATTGTGAGCGTATTAGGCCATGACCAATAATGGACTCATGATCACTTGGGTTGGGTCTGTGAGCATGCCCCCCAAGCAAGGATAGTAAGAAAAACAGTCACGGGCGCTTAAGCCATGGATCCATAATGCATAGTACATCTAGAGTCCATGACACTACAAATCCTGAGACGTAGGATTTAAGAAATTAAAAGTCCATGCACTCAGAATTTTCTCCCTTCTTGGGAACATGTTGTGTTCCTTAAACCTGGAAAAATTCTATCTCCTTCATAAAGGAGGATGTAACTTATAAAAACATAAGACAAACATGATGGGACAAAGCCGAAATTGTCTTTCTATATAATGGGCTTGATGGAGCTCGCGAGCATCAAAGGAACACCTAAGAGAAGAGTGTCTTCGCAAGAATCTGAGAAGAAAAGAAATCTTGTGCATATTGAGTTCAGGCTTAAAGAAACCTCTAAAAATGAGGAACAACAATCGTGAAAGAGCTCTCTCTCTCTCTCTCTCTCTCTCTCTCTCTCTCTTGGATCAATGGGTAAAACCACTTGGATCCATGGTTTATGCCTAAGGATCGATTGATTTTATTTTGTGAAAACTACTTGGGTTTAGTTTTGCACCATCAAGATCAGTGGGTTTTCCTCCTACAAAAACTGCTTAGACCTATATGGGTGGTTTTGATTTCGAAAGATTTGTGATTCTAATTTGAACTCTAAGAACTTTTGCCTAATTGTGAACAAGTTAAAATTTGAACAAAGTTTTCATATTTGACTAATTGGGAAAGTATATGAGAGGTTCATTTGTCTCCAATGGGTAGTGCAAATCTGTAATGAAAAAAGGTTGACTTCAAGCTTTGTTTCATCCTATAGTTAGCTTGGTCACAATCCCTTGAGCAATCAGTTCGGAGTTGAGGGCTCCCAACTATCTTCAAGAAACCTAATAACGACATCTCCCTATCCCAACTCAATTGGTTAACTGATATTATATAGTTTTAATACTTGATTTTAGAGGGAGAGAAAGACTACTAAAGATATTTTAGAACCTAGATTCCAACATGCCACATAGATGCCATGTAGTCTATACAAAGGTTCTTGACTCCCAAGGCAAGGAGGCGGATTATTGGAATATGATTGCAATAAGATCAATGCATTTACTACCACAATAAGTATGCACCAGCAAGAAGATTCAAACAAGAGATCCCTACTATAATACAACAATGTAGATACCAACTCACATAAGCAGACGGGTAGTTGGCAATATTATTGTAGGCTTCAAATATTGTTATGCAATGTTACATACAAGGTGGTTATGAAGTTATTGTAAATCATACAAGCCCTATTATTAATTGAATCATCTCTCATGTCCAATGAGCTTTTGTACTAGATAGATGGATTGAAGATAACATCATCATTGCACAGGAGATTTTCCATTCATTTGGAAAAAATAGGATAGGAAAGGAGGATTTTCTCTGAAGTTGGATATGGCAAAAGCATATGACAGATTAGAATGACGATTTGTAATGAGGCGCTTAAAAGATTTGGTTTCCACATTGACACCCATGACATCATCATGTCTTGAATTATAGGCACCTCCTCCATTATTATCAATGGGAATCCTGAAGGTCATATCTATCCAACTTGCGGTATTCGACAAGGCTGCCCTCTCTCCTTATATTTTCATCCTATGTGTTAAAATCCTCTCAAAATTAATCTCATCAATGGAAGCCCAGGGGATCCTTCAAGGGGTCAAAATTAATAAGTACACACCATCAATCAATCACCTCATGTTTGCGGATGATTTATTCATTTTTGGAAAAGCTTGCCTGGGAAATGTTGAGATTATCAAGTCAATAATCACCTTATATGAAAGATGGTCAAGTCAAAAAGTGAATTTTGGCAAATCATCAATACATTTTAGCATGGTGGTTTAGGGATAAGGGAGATAGAAGCAATTAATTGAGCTATACCATCAAATCTTAGATGGCGCTTCTTACAAAATCCAAACACCCTCTGGGCCCAGCTTCTTAAGGTAGCAAGATACTTGAAAAACAATAACTTTTGGCACGTAAAATTTTTCGGATACACGTCAAGCATATGGAAAGAAATCTTAAAAAGCCGAGAGGTACTCAAGGAGGGTGCATGCTAGATTAATGTGAATGGAAAAATAGGTTGACATTTGGGAAGACCCTTGGATTCCATCTCTACTTCTATTTAAAGTGGGAGATTATGATGCAAATTCTACAAGAACGGAGGTATATGAGCTTCTAGACCCAATTTCATGGAAATGGCATGAGGAGATTATCAGATAAATCTTTCAGTTGAATGTTGAAAAAGCCATCCTCAGTATCCATCTTCGTTTTCTAAATCAACAAGAAGAGGATAGGCTTATTTGGACCCTCACCCCGTCTAGAAAGTTTAGCACCAAATCAACCTACACTCAAATCCAAAAGTACAAAGCTTCTTCAAACTCATTAAACCCACAATTGAGAAAAATCTTCAAGATATAATGGAGAATCCAAGATCATCCACCACGTGTCATTATGTTTTTATGGAGATGTCTACATAATATTATTGCCGTGAAGGTAAATATCATGAAATTTATCAAAAGCTTGGATTCTTCATGCCCTCTATGTGGATTAGGTATAGAGACAATTGACCATCTTCTTCTTCTTTTTTATTTTTATTTTTTATTATAAGTTTATACAGGCTGTTTAGTTTGGGTGCCCTCTTGGTTTGAGAACAAGGGAGATGAGAAAGAAAGCTATTTCTTGGGTAAGTGATTGATGTCACTTGTTTCCAAAGATATATGTCATGAAGATCGGTTTTTCAATCATGTGGAAAATTTGGAAAGCTCAAAATCAAAAAGTCTTCTAATCCTCCATTGTGCACTGCAAGATACTATTGCCAAAATGCTTAAACTTGTTCTTGATTATCAACGTGTAGAGGATTGTGAAATACAATACAGTCTTGAATCAAGTACACCATTTCAGACCAATACTAACTCATCTGCTAGATGGTCTCCTCCCTTTTTTGGTCAATACAAAATCAACGTTGATGGTGCAACGAGAATTAAAGGAACATCTGCTACCATTGTTAGAGATCATACTAGCTCCTTTATAGATGGTGTTTCCAAAGTGCTTGCCAATTGAGACTGAGGCTATGGCGTTTAATCTTGGGCTCCAACTAGCAAAAGAGTACATAACCAATGACATCTTGTTGGAAGGTGATTGTTAATCTCATAAATTACTATGATAGTGACCCCCCTTGGCGCATTACGAATATCATTAGGAAATTTAGAAATATCAGAAAACTATTAAGAATAACACTATCATTTCTACCCCGAAGTCATAATAGAGAAACTCATTTCGATTGCTAGAATCCTACACAAGTTAGAGGTGAATTAGCAATTGTTATTAATTCAGAATCATGTACTCAACATTCTCATGGAAATGAATGATGTGTTTGTTGCATATTTTATCTATTTAACAATGTGTGTGTGTATATATATATATATATATGCACATACACACACACATTGCTAAATTATATATATATTGCTAAATTAATTACAATCAATGTCACTTATAATAACGAGCAACCAATGAAAAAAATAAGCAAAATGAATTAAAGGTTTAATGGCCAAACAAGGAATAAATGCATTGGTTGAGTATTATGGGATACCTTGTATGTTCAAAGAATAGAGTTACTTGCGAATGACTCCAACACTAGTACAAAGCTAGGGTGATTCTGTACAAGGGCGTAAATCACCTCATTTGTTTAGTTTAAGACGTGATTGTGTGGATAACCAAGTGTATCCTCCTTAGGTCAAACATGTTATGTTAGAACCTTTTGTTAATTATGATTGATAGGATAAACTAAGTCTCTTCCATCAACATGGTAACCCTTGTGCATCCCGTTAGGATTTGGTGCACCCCTTGTATGTGGTGGGGGACATGTCATGCCGAGAAGTGATTTACGCCCCCAAAAGTGTAAATCACTTTTCAATGTGATGTGCCCCCACTACATGTAGGGGTAGGGGGCACATTAGGGGCACTTTTGGAGGGCGTACCAAATCCTAGCCGTTGTGCATCATGATAAAATATTCTAACACAAAGGTTTTTACGTAGGGGATACACTTGTGGTCATCTAAAATCAATTTTTTACTTTTATTTATCTAAGGAGGACAATAATAGCTACCTTCTTAAGAGGGAACTACCATGGCTTTAAGCCCTTCTTATAATGATGTTGTCACTTTTTCCTATAAATGTATTGGAGCCTTCTTGTGCTAATTCAAGGGATAAGGATGCTCATAATATAGTTAGAATTGATACCACCTATCTTTAGAGTTTCTAGTAAATATGTGTTTAGAATATTTCCTTGAGAAAACCTTGTTTTTTTTATAAGCAAGTGGGTTAGTGGTTAGTAATTAATAGGTGATGGGTTTAGAACCGAAGTTTGTGGTATGAACTCCCACAGGCTTTACAAACCTAACAAACTAGCATCTTCATAAATCCATTTTTCTTGTTTGTTATTGGATTTTTAATAATTAAGGGATTTATTTATGCATGATATTGATTTTAAGGTGTGTTAGCACCCAAATTTTGACTCAAGGCTCAGATGGTTTTATTACAACATGGGATAGAACTGAGGTCTAGACACCCCTGAACTTTGAATAGTTGGGCATTCTCAATGGACATTCTGGTTGCAAACACAATGAAAGTACT
>JAOXJP010233455.1:0-24347 GCA_025762735.1 Platanus orientalis | reverse complement strand
CGCTAAGCCTCTCACATCCATTTCACCATTAACTCTCTTTCAGAGTTAGAAAACCTAAGCCCCAAAATGAATCAAAAGGAGAACTATGCCAAAATCATTCAAGCAATATCTCAAGCACTTCATCAACAAAATCATTCAAGCTCTTTGGTCTCAAAATCATTCAAGCTATTCAACCAACTCATTCAAGTTCTTCATTTCCCAATCCTTCATTCTCCAACAGTTTATGCCTATGAAAGAACGTACAAGGTTCAAGCTTTAATCATATCATATCCAAGATAAGGATTAGATATCCTTTTTTTTTTTTTTTTTTTTTTTTTTTTGGAGGGTGGGGTTGGGGAGGAGATGAAGCAGTAAAAAAATTTCATCAAAAAAGGAGAGGGAGAACAAAGAGGTTCACCGGGGTGGTGAAGAAAGAAAACAGACAATAAAAGAAAAAAGCAGCAACAAAAACCCAACTAGGGGCCAAAGAAACACAAACACATGGACATAAAATTATCCCTATTCCATAAGGAGTACCACCCATCAACATCATAATCCTTTCAAATTGAACACCAATCATGGAGTTGTAATGAATCCTCGAAGATCATCCAAACTAGAGAGTTTTTCTTGAAGATTCTCTCCTGTTTCTAGCCTTCCAAATATTCCAACAAAGGGCTCAAGGGTGATAATCCCAAATAGCTTTTAGGAACTCCTCCAAGCCAAAAAGGCACCACCTCCATGTGATCAAGAAAGGAGTTCCAAATCTTACGAGTCACCAAACAATGGATAAACAAGTGGCACACCATTTCTTCCTCTGAACAACACAAAGTGCATCTGTTTGCTAGATTCCACCCTATCCTTTGCAAATGATTCACAGTGACACTGAGAATTTTATCCTGAACAGAGTTCCAAATAAAGAAAGCGATACCATTACACCACACCCGCTTATAGGGAAAAGCGAAACCAAACCTTTCCATAGCAGCATAAATGGATTTAACTGAGCACAATCCTTTTATATTCAGAGACCACAACTTACAATCCCTTTCCCTCAGTATAAGCCTAAAAGCTGAACATTGGCCAAGCATGCTCGCCAACTCCACCTCCCAATCATTTAAATTTCTATAAAATCCGCCCCCCCCAACTCCTAAGGCCAAACTGAGAGGTAATGTTTCCATTTTGATTTACAGCAATGGAAAACAAATTTGATGTAGGATACCAATTGGAATGGCCCCACAAGAATTAAGAAGGGTGATGGGGTTCAAGAATCACTTTAAAGAAAGCAAGAATGGATTTTTTATGGAAAAGATGAGGCTAGAATTAAAGGGTTTGTAGGGATGAACAGTGGACTGATTTTAGGCTAGAAAGGGGCCGGCATAAAGTCACACATGGCCTATATGGAACTGCTGATTGGGCTGGCTTTAATGGGTTAAAGAAGGGAAAGATGGGCCTGTCTAGGGGCCCATGTGGCTACCAAAATCTTGACAGATTTAGGTGCCACAAGGTACCTAGCTTCTAGGGCTGACTCTCCAAGAAATTAGGGAAAACAGGGAGGATTTTGGAGCTGCCATAAGAGTACCAGGACTAGGTCTTGGGATTTGACCAGTCAAAATTAAGAAGGCTGATGGGATTTACCAGCCGCGGGGTATGGATAAACTTCTTTGACATTCAAGAAAACAAAAAAAGGAAGGATTCTTGGACTGTCGACAGGGTTGGAATAGAATCTTGGAGGATTTTCTTAGATGGGGTTGATGGTAACTAGGGTTTCTTGGGCAAGAAATAGAAGGGGATAATGAAGAATTTCTGTCTACAACTTTTCAGACCCAAGAACTTTTAAGAAAACAAGAATCTTGAATTAAAAATTGCAAGAACTTTGGGATAAGATTAGAAATCAGCAAGAATTTAGGGAAAGAAATCAAGAAGAGAGAAAGAAAAAGAAGCTGGATATCTTACCTCAACTCGTGTAGAGAAAGGAAAGAAAAGATCGGAGAGAAGGGGAGCCATGCTACCACCGATGGATACATCCATTTGTTGGATTCTCTAAAACCTAAATAAACTTTATTTCATTGTTCTCAAATCTGAATATTACAACCTAAAGCCAATTATTTATAATAAAGAAATTCAAGTCCTACTCTAATTAGGACTCTTGCAAACCTACTTAATGCGGCTGTTGACCAGCCCTAAATAACCCACTATTTTAAATATAAAAAAATCCCTAAAGACTTATAAATTACATAGGACTCCTTTGGCTTAAAGCCTTATTACTTAAAGACCCTAAAACATAAATTAATTCTAAAAAAACCAAGAAAATTACAAAAATTTTAAATTTAGTCCTCTTATGAAGAGACACCTACAATAATCTAAAAAAATTGGCTGCATCAATCGGGCATTTCCTAACCAAAGATCCTCCCATAACTTAAATCTCCTCACCAAATCTCATTTTGAACCTAAGATGCTTCCTGAATACCTCTTTACCTTGGAAAATAGATTTCCACAATCCAACCCCATGGCCACTCCAACAGACCTTAAGGTCCCAATCCAACTCCTTACCCTTCTTAGCCACCACCACCTTCCTCCAAAGACATTCCCTCTCTTCTCCAAACCACCATAGCCACTCACCTAACGAGGCTTCCTAATTCGTAACCCACCCTCCTTCAAGGGACAACAACCCAAATTCCAATCAACTAAATGGAATTTTCTAGCATCCTATTGTCATTCCACCAGAAATTTTTGAAACAATTTTCTAATTTGGTCCCCATAAAAGCATGGATGGTAAAGAGGGAGAATATAAAATTTGACATACTAAACAAGGAGCTTTTAATGAGTTAATCTGCCTCTTTTCGAAAGCAAGAAGCTTTCCAAGAAACGAGCTTTCTCTCTTCACATGCTCAATCATGGTATATTATTATTTTTTTTTCATATTTTTTAGTCTTCAAGATTTCATTTGTTTAAAATGAATTGAAGAATTAACCTTATTTTTTCCTTTTGACTTGAGCTTTTTTCTTCAAGGACTCAAGAACTAAGCATTTGGTTTGGTTGGGTTTAGAACAAGGGATTAAGGTTTTGTTGACGATTTGGTTGAGGACTTGGGGATGATCCAGGTAGCTGTACATGGTTGTGGTTTTAGTGAGTTATACATTCGATTTTGCTCGATGTATTTTACTAAACAATAAAATGAATAAACACAGGATTAGCAAGAAATCAATCAGTCTCCTTCCTTTCATGAAGTTAGTTTTGTTTAATGTATTCTGCTTGATGATTTTGATTTCTTTTAGATCTTTCCTATTGATTTCCCATTGATTTGTATTTCCCCTATATTTATCAGTGTGTGTGTGTGTGTGTGTGTGTGTGTGTGTGTGTGAGAGAGAGAGAGAGACTAGAGTGGGTTCCTTCATGATGTAGGATCCCAATGGGATTAGGCTCCTACAAAATTTAACTGATGGACAAAAAAGCCTAATGATTGAATCTTGAAATTTAAGAATGCTGAAAATTAAAGAAACAATTCAAGAATCCAAATGTTTGAGTAATACATAAATCGATTCAAGAATGCTCCAATTAGTAAAGAGAAGAGAAGAACTAAAGAAAATTAAAGAATCAAGAAGGCCAGAAAATCCAAGAAATTGGGCCGGGGGGGGTTCAATTTGGAGCCCTAAAATTTAGGGGATACTAGGGGACACCTAGCTGCACCCCTTATTTTATGTGGTATAATAATAATTTATGAATGAAAATTAGAAAGAAAAGGGGTTTAGGATGGGGTAGCTACAAGAGTGGGTTTCTTGGGTTTAGGGTTCTTGAAAGATTGGGGAAAATTCAAGGGAATTTTAAGATTGGGAAATAAGGAAAATTTGTGAGAATGGGTTTAGAGGGTTATGGATTATGGAAGGCTTAGGGTTGCTAGGAATTAGGGTTTTGAGGAAGAGATTAAAAGTAATTAAAGAAAAGGGGTTCCTGGAAACTTTCCAGATTTCAAGAAACCCAAGAAAAATGAAATCTAAGGTTCTTGATTGTTGGTTCTTGCAAAGGGTTGATGAGGGTTATGGTAAAATTGAAAATTTAGATGGAAAAAAAAAAGGATAGAAGAAGAAAATTAAGAAAAAAAATTAGCAATGGAGAAGTTTAGAGAAGATAAGGAGAAAAGTAGAAGGCATAAAGAAGGAGAAGAGGAAAAGAACCCCACCCTTAACGTGAGGGGTTTTAAGGGAGAAACACACCAGCCATGTGGCTCTACTTCAATTCTTATTTCTTAATCCAAAAAATTGATCCTAGAATAGAGGAGATTGGTTTTTATAAAAACCTAATTAATAAAATACCAAAAATGACTAAAATACCCCTAGACATGTGATATACGGCCAGCACTAAAAAAACCCCAGCAACTTGTAAACAAACATGCAAAATACTTCTACAACTTCCCTAAATCGCAACTAACTCCCACCCCATAGCTCAAAAGACATAAAATACTCCATAAATTAAACATGAAAATATCCCATCTAATTAACTAGGATAGAAAGCTATCTTTTTGGAGTCCCTTGTAAGTCTTGGCCTTGGTCTCCAAATAAGATAGGTTTTCTCATGTCAGTGCAATGTTGCCACATCAACTCCCCTCCCCCCCCCCTGTTAGAAAACTCAACCCCATTGAATTTGGGTGGGGATCCAAGAATTCCTACACCGCCACGTAGTGTAGGCTGCAAAGGAAAAGAGGCAATATTCTTCTTAGGCTTCACTGGACTTATCATCGGCATAGCAAGCATAGGATGTATAATTCTTATAAACCCTTTTTTTTCTCTTTCTCTAGCTTCTTCTTCCTCTAATATTGTAGCCTCTTGGATCATTTATGCGTTCCACTCATAAATCTCATCTTCTATGTCATCCTCTTCTGCAAGCTTCTTTTTTGCAAGCCCTACAAATTTGCTAGGGCATTGAGATTAGTGATGTCCATAGCCCTTTCAATTGAAACATTGATCCATCCTAAGCTTGGTTATCGAACCCTCTGAGCCTCTGGATTGTGATGGTGAGATATGGCGTGGTATCCTGGGTGGTGAGGAAGTCCTGGCCTGATATTAAAATCTGCTAGGCTGCCTACTCGAAGACCCATTGACCACTACCCCTCTGAAAACTATCTCTACATAGGTGTTCTTATGTATCTTGATGTTGTCTTCAATCTAATAAGCCGCCTGGATAGCGCCATCAACTGAACGATAGTACTGGAAACATAGACCCTACAAGATCTGCAGATGTAGACCCTATCTGCACATGGACACTAGGATCTCATCTATCCATCTAAAGCCTACTCGGGTAGCAAAATGCTAGAACTGATTAATGTAGTCTCCAACACTCGAACTACCTTGTCTGAGTTGAGTCAGTTGATTG
Source organism: Platanus orientalis (assembly GCA_025762735.1). Taxonomy (NCBI): domain Eukaryota; kingdom Viridiplantae; phylum Streptophyta; class Magnoliopsida; order Proteales; family Platanaceae; genus Platanus; species Platanus orientalis. The sequence goes on along the minus strand of JAOXJP010233455.1, from coordinate 19,004 downwards.
TGTGCCTATTGCTTGTAATCCCTTGGAGCAAACTTTTTCTTCATAGCTACTTTCATTTCGCCCAAGTTGTAATGTCACCATTTCCTGACTTGGAATGGCTCTTTTTATAGGGTCTCCACCATATCCTACCTGTCCCTGTCAATTCTACTTCTACAAATTGAAGTTAGCGTCTTTCTGGTACCTCTTGTCATTTAAAGAAGGCCTTCACACGATGCTTCTAATCAAGGAAGACATCTACACTATGCTTGCCATCAAAATCTGGCACATCTACCTTGATGTGTCCATCAACCTCATAAGGTGTACAAGCAAGTGGAGTCAACTCTCTATGTATTTGTTCCTGTTTAGGCAGTTTTACCTCACACTGCATGGTATGGGAGGAATCCCAAACTATAGTCTAAACTTGTGGGACAGAATTAGACAAACCATACACTCGAACTGGTTCCTTCCCTTTCATCTACATCGCCATAAACCTTTCCATTTAAGCTTCCATAGCCGTCTCAATGTAGGCCTGCATATCATTAAACCTAGCCTATAAATTCGCCTCCAGTCTATCCATGTGAGTGGTAAACTATACCTTGGTGGACTCCAATTTAAGAGCCTGTTTTTTAACCTTAGCTGCCAAATCATTGTTACTGACCCCTACCATGGTTTTTAGGGTTTGTTCAATAATTTTAGGGTGTTTAAACCCCTTTTTAAGGACCCCAAAAGGATTTTAGGGTAGCCCTAAAATAATGTAAAGGTCCTTAAAATGTTTTAGGACTTAAGAGGAGAATCGAATGATGTCTTTACACAAACATAGGCCCTTCAGAAAAAAAAAACCCAAAATTTTAGAGTCTTCAGGAAAAACCCCAAAAGAATTTAGGGTTAGGAAAAAAGAATAATATACTTTATGAACAAAAGAGGTATCAATTAGACTTCAACCAATGATCCCAATATAATGGAATTAGTTGGAAACCTGGCTCTGATACCAAATCTAATGTGGGATCCCAATGGGATTAGGCTCCTACAAAATTTAACTAATGAATAAAAGCCTAACGATTGAATCTTTAAATTCAAGAACGCTAAAAATTAAAGAAACAATTCAAGAATTTAAATCTTTGAGTAATACATGCAATAATCAAATAAATCAACTCAAGAATGCTCCATATAGTAAATAGAAGAGAAGAATTAAAGAATCAAGAAGACGAAATCAAGAAGGCATGAAAATCCAAGAAATTGGGGGTTTTCCATTTGGAGACCTAAAATTTAAGGGATACTAGGGGACACCTAGCTGCACCCCTTATTTTATGTGGCATAATTATTTTACAAAAGAAAATTAGAAAGAAGGGGTTTAGGATGAGGCGGCTGCAAGAGTGAGTTTCTTGGGTTTAGGAATCTTGAAAGATTAGGGAAAATTCAAGTAAAGGGAAAAAGTTGAAAATTTAGGGAAAATTGTGTGAATGGGTTTAGAGGGTTATGGAAGGCTTAGGGTTGCTAGGAATTAGGGTTTTGGGGAAGGGATTAAAAGTAATTAAAGAAAAGGGGCTGCTGAAAATTTTCTAGATTTCAAGAAACCCAAGAAAAGTGAAATCTAAGGTTCTTGATTATGGGTTCTTACAAAGGGTTGACGAGTGTTATGGTTAAACAGAAAATTTAGATGGAAAAGAGGATAGAAGAAGATTAAGAAAAAAAAACAGCAATGGAGAAGTTTAGAGAAGATAAGAAGAAGAAAAGTAGAAGACATAAAGAAAGAGAAGAGGAGGAGAAACTCACATTTAACTTGAGAGGTTCTTGGGGAGAAACGCACCAGTTGTGTGGCTCTATGTCAATTCTTATTCCTTAATTCAAAAAAATGATTGTACGTCTTTATAAAGACCTAATTAATAAAATACCAAAAGATGACGAAAATACCCCTAGATATGTGCTGTACGGGCAGCAATAAAAAACCCCTAACAACTTATAAAAAAAACATGCAAAATACTTCTAAAACTTCCCTAAATTGCATGGCTTTATTACATAAAATACCCCATAAATTAAACATGAAAATATCCCTTGTAATTAACTAGGACAGCAAGCTGTCTTCTTGGATCCCCTTGCAAGTCTTGGCCTTGGTCTGCAAATAGGATAGGTTTTCTCAAGCCAGTGCAATGTTGCAGCATCACTTCATCAGACTCAATTCAAAGGGTATTTCTATTAATTGGCCAGTGAGTCAAAAGTAGTTTGGATTTCTTATCCAATAAATTGGTAATACTTTAAAGTCTTGCATGTATAATTCACATTCACCACTCTGGGGATATGATGTAGTTATATGCATATCATATGGATGGTTTAGGTAGTTCATGTATTTATTCAAGTAGGCAAGTAATGTAGGTAACTCTCTAGAGTTTAAATCATACCGAACAGAGATAAACGGATCTATCACAGATTTTGAGGGAAATGTAGAAGAAAGAAGCTGTACCACTAGGATAGAAGAGAATACAGCTTTTCTTATCAAGAACACATTATTCACGAGTTACTAATCATGTCACTTTTCACAGCCCTGTAATTATACAGATTTTTCTTTCCAAATAAAAACACAAAATCTATTTGGACTTCAGAACTATGAAAATAAAACCAAAAGACACTACTACGACAAACCTACATGGCCTGAGTGGGACCCATATGTAAATAAAATAAACCATTACAAAAATTAGAAACCCAGAACCATAAAATCAAACTTACTATATCTCCTTAGAGCTGCTTAAATTTCCTCTTATCATTTCTCACACTTATTTTCCTTTCGGGTAACCATGAATAGAAATAGTTAGGGTTTCCCTCCAAACCACCCTCCCTTTCTACCATTCTATGAGAGACCACTTCCACAACCACAGGCAACACTCATAGAAATAAAAAAACAAGTAATCAGTTGTTGGCACAACAATTAGGAAAAAAATTGATATTTGTTTTCTCCAACTACATGCATGCTGAAGGAAATAAAGCCATACCAGGGGTGCGCCCTCCATTTCAGTGCACAACTGCACATCACTTGTTGGAACACTCAATGAGGAAGAAGTGTCACATCCACTAGTTTGCTGATTATAATTTGTCTGGAAACCTAAAGACTTCGGATCAAGAAAAGAAACTTTTTGGTCACAAATCCTATCCACTCTTCCAGCAGATGATAAAAATGGCACTTCCACTGAGGAATTGGATTTCGCTGTTTGTGCATTGGCGGACCTGTTATATGCGGACAAATCCTTATCCATATCACCAGATGAAGATATTTTCTGAGACACAGACATGACATTGTCTGACAAATCTTGGTCCAATGGTACCACATCTGAACTGGGTTGAGAAAGCTTCTTTTGACAGCCAGATATGTGCTCCAAGCAATTTTCCCTCCTTCCTCTAAAAACACCCCATAGGAAAAATAACATGTTCCAACCTGCCAAGAACAGATAATATCATTTAGTAGATAATATGTCGCAAGATATTAAAGAAAAAAGGAACTGTCGAAATGCCAAAATATAAGGACCAAATATGCATGGAGAAAGTTAATGGTAAAATATGAGCTCAAGATTCTGATGACCAATTCTTACGCTGGGACTTATCAGGAAGCTGGTTCGATGGGAAAATAAGAAGTTCAATGCCATCAATGTTTCCTTTAAGAGCTAAATCATTCTTAATAATTTTATCCAATAAGCTCTTGTAATCCTTCTCATAGCTGTGTCATGAGAAACATAAGCAAAATTCACGCAAATGCATCAGTATGAAAGAGACCACTTTAAACTAAGAAAGAAGTTGGGTAATGCAAAACAAACCTCTCGAGGTCTTAGATTACTTTAGATTTAAGAAAGGAGGATATGAAAAACCAACCTCTCAAGATCTTTGGCAAAGAAATAGAGAGCAATGTTATCTTCTGTGGCAGGGTTCTCCTGAAACTGTACTGGCCATATGCTCTGACGAGGTACTTCTTCCATCGGGACTTTACAGGGAAACTTGTCCACTACTTCAAGAACTTTACGTGATGCACATGTTGATAAATGTGCTTGTATCCCATCACACAAATCCCAAAGTACTCCACTCCTCTGGACCAAGAAACCACCTCTGCATGCAAATGACAGAAAGCTTATAGATCAGATATTCTAAAAGTACAAAGCACCAACTAGTGTGAGTAAATTGACAATCTTTGATAAAGCAATAATTTAACATCAGAGAAAGATAAAGGATCATACTGCCATATGTAATCATGCTCTGGAATGGCTGAAACCCTTGACGGAATGGCCACCACAGTACCTAGACAAGGGAACTCTCTCACAGAAGGTTTCATTTTGTTTCCATCCAAAGGTTTAACAGAATCCAGGTCATCTGCTTTGGAAGTACATACTGTTTCCATTGGGTGCACAGCATTCTGCTTCACATCATTGACAGTGGTAGTTTTACATGAATCAGTACCAGAGCTCCTGAAAATCTCTCGGCCATCATTTGTCCCTTCGCCAGAATTCAAATTCCTCAAGCAACTTGAAGAAGTTGATAACTGATCTTTTGACACTGCTTCACCACTCAAATCAATACTCGGCACGGATAACTTATCAGATTGATCAGGCAATCTGTTCTTTCTGTATAACCCAGGTATTTTCATCATAGCAGCTTCCACTACCTCTTTCAGCTTATTACTTTTGTTATTCACCTCTCTTGAACTTCTTGCGGAAGAAGCTTCAAGAACAGAAACCCGAAGACTACCAACTGGGCAAAATTGTGCTGTATGGCCTATTTCTTTACTTGTGTGACAGCGAATTTTTGCACCTCCGACTAAAACACCCTGCCTTGACTGACCAACAGAAGGTGGCTCCCTCATTTTTCCATCCTGGTTTGTGGATTCCCGAGACTGAGGTAAGACATCTTGCAGAACCACATCAGGTTTACTGCATGGTTTATCAGTATTCCAAGAACTTGATGTGGGCTCATCCTTCGGGATAACTTGTCTTGGCTTTTGTTCAGAAGAATTGCACCTTCCATTAGAAGATGGAGCCCCAACCACACTGGATATAGCTGAGGCCTGCCTCTTGACTTTACCAGATCCAGGTAGACAACAGAAGAGACAAATATCAGAGTAAATAAGAACACATGGTAAATGAAAATGAATGAATAAATACATTAAGAAGGACCATTTGCAGTCCTCATTAAATAAAGTTATATTTCTACCAGGAATAACTGGAATCTCTGATCCTTTATTTGCAATGGGACCGGTTGGTTTTGAGAAAGTATTTCCATCAAGTTGAACAGTCTTCGGATCACGGTAGTTGGTTGCAGAGGAAAGTGACGAAATAGTTTCCAAACGAGATGTAATCTTTTGATCAGCCTTTGAAGCAGACACACTAGAAACAGCCATTGATGAACTGACAAGAGGACGATCTGATTTAAAAGAATTCTTCTTTTCAATTAAACTTCTCTCTTTTGCTTGTTTTAATCCTCTCACATCATCAACCCGAGAGAAATTAGAAGAGAGCATTTTAACTTTTGATTCAGATGCAATTGAGCAACTTGGGCTTGTTGTTTTAAATGACATAGATCTGCTGACCGTTCTAACAAATCCCTCTTTTTTTAAGTCATTGGTAGCATTCTCTTTAACCAATTTTTGCTTTACAGGAACATCTTCCTGGACCAATTTTACTTTTGGTTTTGAGCTTGAATTGTTGAATGAACTTGATTTTAAAAAAGTACCTGCAGAAATCCAGAGACCTAGAGATCAAAAAGAATAATACAAACAGGGAAGCCAAAACAAGCCAAAATGCAAAGCTTTTGTCACATAAATGAAAGACTACTTAGAAAAACTTTGTATGCAGATATCTTACCCCGAGGCGACTGAAGTCGTGATTGAATCCTCGATGAGTTATGACCAGAAGTAGTAGGAGAGTGTGCAGTTTCCAGAGAATTACAGGCAGTGTGGTTGCCAGATGAAGTTATTTGATGGGATGGCTTTACTTTTCCCTTGTCCAGGCTCTTAAATGAACTCTCCCGAGACAGTACAGATTTTTTGACAGGGCTGGAGGCCTTTGGTGATCCAACACTTATTTCAAGCGCCTGCCTTTTTGCAGCAGATGCAACTTCAAGATTATCTGATTGTCTCTTAGCAGGGAGATGGGGACTTGAGCTGACTTTGGTTCCCTCAGAATCTGGCTCTTTGACATCCAACTTTGGGAAAAGCTTAGAATTACCCCCAGAAGTTTGACCTTTCTCATTCAAGATTGATGCTTTCGAGGTCACGGATACTGTTTCAAATTTCTCTTGCTTCTGGTCTTCAGTTTCCTCCTTATGCTTGCATTCTTCACACAGCCAATCACCTTCTGGAACTTTATCCAGCATTATTCGCATACAATAACTGATTAAAAGCAAATAAAATGTTAACAAGTCACTCTTATAGATAATATATACGTGTGGACTTAGTAGATGTTAAACAAATCCGTCATGTACCCAATCTAAAAATTGAAGTTCTGTAGCGCTTACGTGTGTTCGGCTCCATCACTGCACCTACTACAAAAAGCAAGCAACTCCTCCCTACCTGCATCCCCACAAATATCGCAAACTTTTACCTGTTCCAGATGGCACAAAGAATATCAACATGCTATGTTATTACAAGGATATAATCAAAGAATTAGAAAGTGATAACTTTATAGATTAAAATGCATTCTCACAAGATTGAAAATTTGACTAAATCAATTTCATCAGGGGGAACACCTCATTGTTATACAAAATTCTATCATGTGAACAAATGCTGCTCCATTTCCAAATATACTGATAAAAAGTTATGGATAACGTTTTGCGAACTAAATGACTCTTGTTTGTTTTTAATTTCTTTGGATGTGTTAGAAAAGGAAAATACTAATATACAAACATCACAGACACCATAGCTTCACACAATCAAATTTTAATTTATAATATGAATGCTGACTAAACTATACACCAATATTTCAAAGCAAAGTTTCATCATGTGACTTGACCATCAACAAAATTGAGACAATGCCCAGCTAAATCAGCATTACATTCATATGAAATTTTGTACAGCTCACATATAAAAGATTCATCCATTTTCATTTTAATGGTAAGTGGAAAGAACACAACAAAAGGACATTTAAAAAGAAACTTTATACTACTAATGTGATTTTTTGCAGCATAAATAGAATTAAGGTGGCACAATTTTTAATTTTGAAGGAATTTAAATTATCAAGACAGAGCATTGCTGACACAGGACAACTTATAAGGCTGCTGTAATCCTGCAGGTATTGGGCCCACGACATTGGTAAACCAACAAGTCTTAGGAGAAACTAACCCACATGTGTTCAGCCAATAACAAGATTATATAATCTGAAATCCCAGATATATATAAAACAGCAACAGTGCCCAGAAAACTCAGTAGGGTCAACTACTATAAACCCTATCTAGAATTCTCAGATCAACTTGAAAATTTACAGTAGATAAGTGCTTTAAGTATACTAAACCTCCACAAAATTTCAGTTGATTCTGAACTTCCTAATCCCACCGATTGGATCAAAACCAGTTGCTGGTTTCTCCAGAAATTAAATACAGTAGAAAACCTAATAAAAAATAACTGAAAGTGCTAGCACTTATATCTGATAAATTTAATGATGAAGATCAGCAGCAACAAGTTCATTGAGGCTTTAATCCATGTGTCTAGTAAGATTATGAGACTCCAATAAATAAAACAGAATAAGGACCAATCAGCACCAACTGACTGAGAACCCTATCAACAGCTAGAAACTCTTACGTACCTAACATAGCACTTCACTCAGGTTTTGATAAAACTCTCTGCTGTTTATTCCATACATATGGGTCCCTTTAAATAGGGTAACAACAGAACTTAGCTTCCAAATAAAATTAGAAATTGATTCTTTTAGATGCTGAAAACCTCCTCACAAAATAACTCCTAAATAAACTTTGAAAAAGAAAACATAATTAAAAACTATTGTCCTCTTTTTTAATACCTCTATAACCCCCAAAATCTCCATATGTAGGAGCTGAAAAGTGGAGAGATTTCTCTCTCTAGCTGCTGCCGCATTTAGAGAACACCCTCAAGGCTCAAACCACTCAGCCAGCTGTATTCCACCTATTGACACTCTATGCCCCAAACTTAAAGAAATTATGAACTTGGGAGTTAGAAAATTCCTAATCTACCCCTGACAACTTAAACATTAAAAATAAATAAAGAAAGAAAGAAAGAAAAACTAATACCTAATTTATTCGGTAGCTAATGTTTCAATTTCTGTAATACTACAGCTCATCCACTCTCCTTCCATTGGCCTCATTTTGGCATTACTTGGAAATTGCTTCCTATCAAAGATGCTCCTGCATCAATTGTACTCCAAGCCATGATACAGTATTTCACCAAATGGTTGAAGTTTTGGCATTTTCAAGTGAGAAGAGATACAATAACCTTGTGGAGCTATAAAATTATAATACCAGTGAGATATCACCAATATGTTGGTGTTATCACAAATATTTCTTGTTACCACAAGGGCATTTATTAAAATTCTTTCACCCGAACAGTATCGAAAAATTACCAAAACCTAAATGTTGAGTTTACCACCCAAGATTGAAAGCACCTGAAATCCATCTTTGGCCGAATTTCTAGGCCTTGGATCTATATTTCACTTCAACCAAAAGCCTCGCTTCGTGGATTGATAACCCACCAGAATTGATTTGGGGAGAAACTGAATGCAATGTCAGTTTTTTTTTTTTCCCCTTCTAATTTGATTTGTTGAACATGTAAATCTAAGCAACATCTCCTTTGCATGTAAATGAATTTGAGATTTCTTCATTGGATATGATGCTTGGTGATCTACTAATTAGGAATAAATCAATTTTTCCAACTTCCCACCTGAAGATTAAGGTCTGCACCTAATCAACTGTGGAGTACCTTCAGCCAATTTATGGATTGGCCACATAAATATATAATTAACTTATTTTACAATTTATCCAAATATAATTAAAATAATTAAAAGAAAAGAAAAATCAAAGTTTAACAGGCAAATGGTTGCATAATTATGTTATAAGCAGAGGGTTACCTTGATAATTTAATTATCAAAATATACTTAAATGGATAATAATAATTATACTACAGCGAAAATATAATTATGTTATAAATTAATCTTTCATTTGATATATAAATAAAATTATTATTTAATTAAAATATTTAAAATTTCATCTAGATTAACATAAAGATACATATAACAAAGATACGTGGTGGGTAAAAAATGATTCATTATTTGTAAATATTTCATTAAAAAATAGAAGAAAGAAAATTTTGGAATAATTTAGAATGAATTACAAGGTAAAAGAGTCACGCAATTAAAATGTTTTCTAGCCATATGTTTATTTGCGTGATATGTTTATGGAAGTATGTTAAGAATTTAAATACATAATTTATACAAACACCATATAATTTGTAAAATATAAGTAACATCATAAGTAATTCCTTTTTTTTTTTTTTTGATAAATAATTCCATTTATATTTTTGACATGTAGCATTCTGTTCTAATGATAGTGATGGTGACTGGGCACCATCCACTAATGAACATATCAGTTAACATTGGGCAGGAGAGTACCAGCGGGCTATTTGTGAGTATATAGCCATTTTCACAAAATGGTTACCTTGAGTCAATATAGTAGATATGAGGAGTAGTGGCACTGGCATTAGAGGAAACAGTAGACATCTGGGTTACCATGCTAATCTAATTGTATTGTATGATTCTTGCATGCTTATTTTGTTTACCATGTCATGAGTGCACAATCATGCTAATTTTAAAGTTACCTGAAGTTTCATACAAATTTCACAGTTTTTCAATATTATCCCAATTTCAATAGATTTTCCCCAACTGAAAATTCTAATGAATTTTTATAACTCTCCACCGCTTCTTGCAGTTTAGATTGCCGAATAAGCCTTCTTAAACACTTTTAGATGGAAGTGAATCTGCAGCCATCAATCAGTTATTTCCAATAATCTAGGGTCCTAGAAAATTTACATACCACTACAAATTGTTGACTGACACAAATATCTATTTGTAGGTCGGTCATAATAGTTAACAGCTCTATTTTAATAGTGCACCTTTGTAACGAAATTGTATCATTACTAAACACTTAATTTTAATACAACCAAACAATCACCTTTGATGTTCAACCAATATATATTGATGTATAATTTCATAAATGTTTGTCAACACCCTGGTAGAATCTTTATGAAAATTCTAGAACTAGATAAGAGTTTTGGCATGCTCAAATTGCACCCGTGATACAAATTAGTATGACATGAAAAACTACACATTAAAAGGGAAAAAAAGTCATTAGAGGGAGGGGCAGAAGGGGACTAATAGGACCACTGATGTTGCTACCCAGCCAAGATGGTCCTCCCATAGGGGCGGGAAACAAAACAGCTCATCTTCATATTTAGGGGCTAGTTAATTGGACCTCAACCCAACCCAAAATTATAATAGTCTCAAATCCACCACTTTATTGTTGCCAAAATTTGCAAAAATCCTTTGATTTTGGTGTCAATAAAATAGGCAGTCAATTACCTATCCAACAAGTCTAAAGATGTGCTTGTGATTTGGGAAGGCTATTACCAAATTACAGATAGCATACAGGTCTGTGATGGGAAACTTTATTTTTGGGTTATTTGAGTTTCCTATTTTAGTCTTGAGTGTTTTAGTTTCTAAGTTATCTGGGGAGTCTATTTGCGTAATTTGAGTCTTGTTAGGGGTTACTCAAAAATTAGGAGTCTTTTATCTTTTCCTTATTGCGGTAGGAAAGCAAGTAAAAGAGTTTCATCTTTGTCTTGGTCAACAAAGCAGTCCTAGAGTAGTAAGAGTGTAAGTTTAAGTCAAATTAAGAGAAGAATGGTACCCAGTTAGCCCCTTGGAGGTCTCAATAATATTCAGGATTTCACTCAAGCTTCTATGTTATCTGCATATGTTTCAGTGGAGAAGATTCCACTAAAGCCTTACACAAAGGATTGTTACTGACTCTGATTTCTGCATGTGAGAAGAGAGATTGAATCCTGTATTTATCCCTGCTCTTTGATTTTGTTCATTCTAGCTTTCACCCTTCCTAGTTTACTGAATTTCTCTAAACCAGCAAATCCAGCACACGATTTGCTGCTTTAGAACCTGGAATTTTGATTTGTTCTCTTCTCACTATTAGAACTACACGAACAGCTTATATTTCCTTTGTCCATTAATTAATTATCTCTATTAATCAGTTTAGTAGTGCTCATCAATTTTCCTTTTACTACTATAAATAACCATCAGATTCAATTCATGTTCCCTACACCAATCGATCAATCCATATTTAATTTCCTATCTTATTAAATTTTATTCATTATTAAATGTTACAAGCTGCAAGCGAATTTTGCATATTCTTCATCATTGTTTAGTTGTTCCTCTCTTTGGTCCCACCCACATCAACCCATCTAACTTCCCTGAGGTTTTCTCATCTTCATTTTTCTTATTTTGATGAATTTCTCATCTTCATTGTAATCAAAGACATAAAAGAACTTTGATAATGATATCCCAAACCTTCTCAAATGTTGTTCCCTAGGATTTGTCAACATTCAAGAACTTTCAGGGAAGTTGCATTAGCTTCACACCTATTTTGTCTCATTGCCTCCAAGGCAGGCCCTTTAATTGATATGGTGTTTAATCTTCAGGGAACATAGTACACTCAGAGCTTCCAAGAACTTAACTTTATCCCTTGTGCTTTTTAGCTGAGATGTGAACATTAGCTATCCCCTCTGCCCCCAACTTCCACTACGAAGAACATAAAGACATCTTTTGGTATTCACAAATTCCAACATTGAATGTGGAGGGTTCTTTATTAGTCTTAACTTAAAAATCTTTCTTAAATTGCACAGTTTTAGTAAGGATAACTATGATCTGAATAACAGTTAAAACTTACTGGAGCACCACTATTCAAGAAAAATTATCTTTTTCTAAGCATAGGAGAAGGGCCAATACATGACAGTATTTTGGTAATATTATGGTAAGAGTTTCCCTTATTTCATCAATGCTCTCAAACTCAGAATACCAAGGCACTGGTACCACTTTATTTTTCTTAGACGTCTTGAAGGACTGCCCCCCACCCCCTTTTCTCATATAGATAAGCATGATGCGGACAAAATAAAATGGCTCTTGAATGTACCCCCACACAAGAGGGCCAGATTCATGTCTGTGTTTTATGTGGGTTAATTAGAGTATATTAGGTGGTTGGGGTTAATTGTAATAAGGCCATTAGTGCCAAGGGTTTTTTTTGTAGAGGGTCTTTATGTAATAAGGCTGATAGATTTTAGTGTAGGTAGACAGCTATAGGTTTTGTCCTTATTTGGGTCTTCTAAAAGTCAACAAGTGGGGCCCAACACATGCTGGACAACTAAACAATGCTGGTTTTAAAAGTCCTTTAGTTTTAGGAAAATTTTAGAGATCAGGTGTTTTAGATATGTAGGACTTTCTATTTTTTGAAGTAAAAAACAAAGCCTATTTAGAAGAGGCTTGGTCAACATAATGAATTAGCTATGATGAATTAAAATTTTGAGTTGGTTTGTGTTGGGCTTTGTGCCCTTTATCCCCCTTTCTTCTTCCCCTTCCCATGGCCTTGCCGTGAGGAACACTAGGGCCCTACCTAGTCTATCTCCTTCTTTTCCCTCGTTCTCTTTTTTTCTCTAATCTCTTCTCTCCTATCTCTCTCTTGTCTCTCGTTCTTTATTCTCCTAATTCCTTCTTCTTTTCCGTATCATCCAATACTTGCAGTGGATTGAAATCATCGAAGAGGACTGTTGAATGCTGCTGGATCTCTGGAATAAATCAAAATTTGGTATCATACAGCCTGAGTATGTGTTGAGTCATGGTAATCCAAATCAACCTTTGATTAACCAGGTATTTTTTAGCTGTTTTATTTATGGTTTTCTAGTATATCTGCTACTCTTTTTGATTCCCTACATTACTCTGGAATAATTATGAATTCTGCAGATTTTTCCTGATAAAATAAACTCTGTTTTTGAAGTTTTCTTGAAGAAAATTTTGAGTTTATAAAATATCAAAATCGCCCACCCTAGGAGGCCCCTTTTTGGTGTCTTCTTGTTGGGGTTTTTCTCCCTTAAATGTTCCCTTTCTAATCCCCTTCAATTCCCTCTGTGTTGACCAACTTTCTGATCCAAGGATTCCCACCGTTTTAGGTTGAATCCATTAAAGTAACACTGTAGACCTGATTTCTTTATAATCTCATAAACCTGGACTTATTAAAAACATTTGAAATTTTGTTTGGTGATCAATTAGAGACCCATCTAACACCCTGCAAAATTGCAAATTTTTCTGATGCGTATGCAGGGGTGGGTCTTTTGGTAAATTCATGGTTCTGCCCTGAAATCCCAGAAACCCTAAACAGTTCTTTCTCTTCTTTTCATCCTTAATTCCCCTCTAATCATTCTCAGCTTCTTTACTTGCTATTATCTCTTTTCCCTTTAAAGTTTGTAACTACTTGGGTGTGCAGAACATCAGCTCTTGGGTTCTTTATATTCTGTCCTAGCTTCCGCACATTTATTTGGGCCCACATAAGCAAGATATACAAGCTCTTAGACTGCACACATCAATTGGCATCAAAGCTTGATATATCCTGCATCAATTTGGTGCTTTCCTTGAGATCTCAGTTATATACTACATCAAAGAGAAGTGGTCAACAAGTGAAGAAGGGTTCTGATCCCAGTTCCTGGTATCAACTAATTTTTAATGGACCACCCTTGGAACACAAATGAATTGCATAGTGGCTTTGAAAACAATCACCTCTTGGTTTACTGCCTAAAAAAAAATTTATTTATTGATGGTAGAATCATTAACATAGGCAACTCACAAAGCCAAGTATAAGAGAGGTAGGGTGATATCAAATTGGATGAGTTCACACATTGGTCAAATTTTTTGATTTTTACATTGTTCACACTTAGGATATTAAAACGCAGACACTAGTTAATTAATTTGACAACATATACAGTAGACCAAACAAACATAGAAAAAGAAGAGATTAGCCAGCAATCATTAATTCGTTATATCATTAAATAAAAATTGTTATATACAATCTAGGGTAAATCTCAAATATAATCCACAACAGAGCAATATACATTTGGCTACCAAACCTCAATAGTCCAATATACAAAAGAGAACAATGAATCCAGATAAATAATGAACTAAACACCAAAACATTTACAAGTTGGTCTGACTGAAATGGATTTGATTCGAACAACAACATTTCCAATCCATCAATCCATACTTTATGGACCAAATCAAATGGCTCTAGGTTCAGACGTAATTTCATTGGATCAGGCAATCCTCAAGCAGCAGTAGATTTTGTTAATATTTCAAGCACAAAATATCATCATTTGTATATTTTCAGCAATAAGGACGCATAAATACAGGAAACCAAATACATTTTCATGGACACAAATAATGCACCCTGCTGATTTGGTCCTCATTTATCCAATTGTCTGAACCCTCAGAGTCTCACCCTATCTTTATGTATTCACGATTTCCGGAACTCAATTATACTTATTATGAAGGGAAAAACTGTCTTTCCTTCTTCTACAAATAAGAGTTATTCATTGACTAAGTGAGACAGAAAGATGAACAATATTATCTTAGCTTAAACAAATTCTAGACAGAAAAGTTATTTAATTCTCTAAAACACTTACAAACTGCAAACTGATTTAGCAAATGAAATATGTAAATAAGGCATATTTTCCCTTAGGTCCCAAAACAATTTTGGCCACTTACACTCAAGCCGAATTGTGAAGTGTGAACTAGGTAACCATGCCAGAAGAAGAAAAAAAATTGAACAAAGACAGCACTTTGAGACACTCCAAATGCACCAAACCTCAAAAAAATAAGACACTCAAAATGCACCAAACCTCTAAAAAGATATTTCTCATGAAATATAAACATAACATGAAAACAATTCAACATTCCCAAAACAAAAGAAACCAATGTATTCCTAGGTAAAACAGCCAAAAAAGAAAAAACCAGTACTTACATCATCCTCCAAAATATCCGATCCATCAATATCATCAATGGGCTGTGATTGCAATGGAGGTTCATGCAGATCGGGTACCTCAAGCAATACCTTAGATTTTTCAATTTTTTCATTTTGGTCCGAACATTTCGTAGCTTCAGCCTGTGGGCCCCCACTATCAATGGCAATTTCAGTTTCCAAGCATGGAAAAATTTTCATTGAAGCCCCAGAACCACTTCTGATGAGACTAGGTTTACTATTGTCCAATTTTGGAAGGATGTCAGAAGAGTTATGATCAGCATTTTTTTGCCCAGTAACACCATCAGATATTACCACTCCCACCAATGGCAATTCCACATGTTCTGTGGAACATTCCGAAGGTTCCCCTGAGAGATGAGAACAGGATTTCTCTTCTAAATCCTTGGCATTTGGATTACAGAAGAATGATTTATCACTTTGAGAATGAGAATAGCGACTTCGCACTTTTGATGAACTATTGCTAGCACAGACATCTTTTGAGGAAGGAATCTCCGATGACTCAGACTTGTGAGGAAAAACTGCAGTTGCTGAAATAGTAGGACTCTTCCTTTGTATAGATTCTCTGGTGACTGTACTTGGCCTCTTATTGTTGCTCTCTTCTATTTCACAATGAAAATCAGCCGGACTAACTGAAGCAGTTTGAACATTAACTGTCTTTTCTAATCCTTCTGGAAGAAAGCTACTAACTGAAACTGAACTACATGATACATCCTTCCTGTCTACAACAAGATCACTGATTGGCACATTTGCATCCTTAGCTCCACTGACACACGAAATGTTATCACCATGGCATTCAAAACCTTTCTGCTCCTCATACTGATTTGAGAAGGTACGCTGATCCAAATCAGACACAATACAACTGCTAGAATAAGTAACAGCACTCTGTGGTTTGGAAATAAGATAATCTTCCCCAACCGTTCCGCCTGAAGAGAGCTTTGGAAGCATCTCAACGTCTTCTGACGCATTCGACATGTCAAAGGTCCTCAAAGTTGCTTTACTTTCTGCATTTTCAGAAAATGAATCATGACTTGAACTGATACTGAGTAAGTTACTTGCTTCACTTGCTGTAGATTGCTGGTCATTGACTGGTTTGCTCTTTAAAGAAGGTTGCACATCAGCATCATTAAATGAACACCGACTTGCTGCCCTTCCCTGACAGGTTTCATCTGAAAATTCATCCACAAATTTTGACTCCATGAATGAGATCGGTCGGTTATTATGCATACAGGATGAGCAAGGAGCGGCACAAACGTTGCATGTCCCAGATTCTGCTATCATTCGAACATTCTCATTTGCATAATGCCTACCAAATCTTTTTTCAGCTCGAGATGATCCCTAGCAATTAAAAGAGAAAAAGTATGTAAGCAAGAAAGACAAACTTACAAAAAGATGTATTATAAACATGGTATTAGCTCCAAACTGGACAATGCTACTAACATAGAACAGAAAATAGAATTCAATAACAAATCACAAGTACATTAAAAGATAGTTTCCATTGTATATTCAAAAAAAAAAAAAAAATCATATTAGACTATAGAGGATGAAAGTCAATTGAGATGACTGGGTCATGTACCAGTGAGAAGCGATATACTGTTAGTTTTGGGCTTTCAAAGGAGAAGGAAAGGCCAAAAAGAATGTCAGTCAAGGTAATGAAAAAAACACTACTCATGTTTTAACAGGAGATATGGCTCAAATAGAGTGGTGGAGCAGGATTCATGTAGCCAGCCCCAAATAGCTGGGGTAAGGCTTAACTGAATACAGTTGAGTTGGTTTTCTGCTGATTTTGTTAAGAGGCACTGCAAGTTAAAAAGTCCCTGCTTTCTAGCATTTTGTTGGAACTCTAGGAAGAATATCATGCAACCCAGTGAAATTGGTTAATCAGGCTGAGTGGTTAACCCAGTGCAAACTAAAGCTGCACAATACCCAAGTGAAGAGGTCTTAATCGCTCTAATCTGCAAAGAATATATGAAAGCAAGCTAAAAAGACCATAACTTTTCCCTTCTTACCAACCGAGAAGGCATTAGATGCTTTGGAAAGCTATTTCCAAGATCAGTAAATCCCTATCACATAGTTCTTCTTAAGATTCTAACATTTATGCCTCAAAAAAACAATGGTATCTAGCTACAGGGTTAGGAGCATAAATTAAATAGTAGTTTAGTCATTACTCATTAGAAAGGATTACATTTATATTACTTTAAATATAAGGTTGAGATTTGTTACCTTTTATTATCAATACTTGTTACAAGAGCCTTATAAAGAGGCATTTGGATCCTTGAATGATGATTTGTGTTTGGGCTGTGAAGTCATACGAGATCTTTGGGGCATTTCTTTAAGAATCTGTATAAGAAGTTATTCTGAGGTTTTATTTATTTATTTATATTTTTTGATAAGATAAGAAAATTTGTATTGAAAATGGGGATGAGGGATCCCCAGCCCCAATATACACAAGAGCCATGGAGGGTAGTGGTCATAATCAGGCTCAGTATCAGGAAGATTAAAATCCATAATCAGGCTATTCGTCAGAAATGGTTGCAGAGGTTTGGGATGGAGCGGAATAGTTTTTGGAGGAAGGTGATCATTGCTAGGTTCAGCAATAACTCAGTTTGGGATCCGGGGGTGGCTAAAGGAACTCATGGAGTGGGCGTTTGGAAATCAATTACCTAGGACAAGGATAAGTTTGAGCAATTCATGAGTTTCAAATTAGGTTCAGGGGAGGAAATTAGATTCTGAGAATATCGTTGGTGTGACGACCGTCCCCTCAAGCTGGATTACCCAACCTTATTCTCTTTGGATATCAATCTGCATAGATGGGTGGTGAACAACTTTGATAATGAGAAAGGTGATGCTTGGTGCCCTAGACTGCATAGAAATCTCAATGACTGGGAGATTGTTGATTGGATTAACCTCTGGGGCGTCTTGGGGAGATTAGGTCTGATTCAAGTTTGAGGGATAATTGTGAGTGGGGGCTTGATGAGCAGGGTCGTTTTAGTACCCAAATCATTTTATGACAGTTTGAAGCCTACTTTAAATGATACATTTAATTATAACATCCTTTGGACCCGTGGGATTCCTTCAAAGGTAAATTTTCATGCAAACTGTTTCTCTAGATAAAATCCTCACTCTTAACCATCCAAAGTCTAGAGGTTGGAATATGGCCAATCGATGTGTGATGTGTCAAAGGGGGGAGAAAACAGGGGATCCTTTACTTATTCACTATGAGGTGACTCTGAGCGTTTGGTGCTTTTTCCTCTCACGCCTTAACATCCTTTTTTCCCAAGGAATTGCAGTGACCTTTTACATGGTTGGCAGTCTATGGATGTGATAGGTGTGGCTAAAGTTTTTGGAGATACCTTCTAAGGGCCATCTGTTGGATCGTTTGGAATGAGAGGAACAAGCATACCTTTGAGGACTCTTTCGCATCTATTGATCTCATGTGCCTTAGGACCTTCTATTTGCTAAAGGAGTGGATGGCCATCTTTTCGGGCTTTGATGAGGAGTGGGCCGTCTTTTGGGATGGGTTTGTCTCTTAAGAGATTATGTAGTTTTTTTAGGTTTTGTTGGGTGGCTTGCTTTGTTTTTGCTTGTGTGTTCACTCTTCCCCCTTGTTGTTTTCTTATTTTTGTTGGGTTCACTTTCCTGGTGAATTCCTCTTTGTGGTGCTGCTATTTCTTTTTGTAAAATTTCTTCTTATCGCTCAAAAATATATATACACAAGAGCTATTCAAAAGCTAGCAAACTCACCAAAACCAAAATCCGGCAGCCTTTACACCATGGTTGTACTATGAATCAAAAAATCCCAATACCTTTCCAAGTTTCCTAAACTCATCCCTTGAAACTTTTTACAAGTCAGCTATTAGAAATATGTGTCCCGACAAAGCCATTCACATAAAATATAAGCATGATTAATTAATAATAATTAATATTCTATCATCACATGAATTTGTTTC
>JAOXJP010233454.1:0-10316 GCA_025762735.1 Platanus orientalis | reverse complement strand
CCTCCAAAATATGGCCTAAAGAGAAAAAAACGGGATTACAACTTTGATTTAAGGACTCCTAATTACATAAGACTCTAGAATAAACTCAACATAAATAAAAGATATCCTAACATAAAATCTAATAAAAGACTAATTAAATCAGTTCCAAGATGTCCCCCACTTGATTGCGAGAAAGATTGCACGTGTGGGTCCCACTTTAGCTTAGATGCCTACATCAAACCCCCCCTGTTCAAAAAAACTCATCCTCGAATTTTATAAAGGGATAGGAATAATAATGTCTGGAAGTTCGATCTGCATAACCAAATGTTAAATCCTCCCATGATCAGGTTGTGGTGCAAACCAGTCCTTTTGCAGATATCTAATATGAGAAAGACCTCAAAGTAGGTAACTAACTCATGAGAAGCAACCGAAAATGAATACACCTTGTAGTACTCATCTTATTGAATCTTGACCGGAGTAGCAATTGTAGAGAACGTCACCGAGTCAAGAACATGTACAACTAGTAAAATAGGCTAAATCTTGGTCTGAACAAGAACTAGAACATCATCAAATGGTGGATCATAAACCGGGACAGCAATGGTATATGTGTCAACAACCACCATAGCCTCATCTGTCTCACTCAAAACATCAACATGAGTCTGCTCAACATTTCTTGCGTCAAAATCCTTACTCTTCACACTACCTGTAGGCTTGTATTCTTCATTAGACAACTCTGTGTGTTCACTAGATTATATTTTGGGCTCTTCCTTAACTGCATCGACACTCTTTTCGGTCTTCTTATTCATGGAATTCTGAGCACTTCCAGTTACCACTAATGGCGCCATATTAGCAGGCTTGAGTCGAAGACGATACCATACATCATGGTTATAGAGTTGTAATAGTTGAGTCTCCTTATTAAAAGTAACTCTTCTATCCTCAATCCATCGCTTGCTTAAAATCATAGGCCTATCAGTTAAGGGGAAATTACACACTAGGCATTCAGCACCGTCAAAGAAGCCTCTTTCATGGTGGAATTGAATGACAGCAACACAATCCTCAATATATACACAATATTTTAGATTTTTCGGATCTTGTAAGAGCTATTCAACAAAAGAGGTACAAATAAGATTCTGATCACTCCAACCACTAATCGCTATTTTAATTGTCTTCCCAAAAAGAAAAACAAACTCAGTGTTCACTAGAATCATCTTATCTCTTCAGGGATTCCATAAATTTCAGAATTCAAGGTTCTTTAAAAAAAATTCAAGGTTTAAGTCATTTTCCAAAATTTCAGGGTTTAAGTTTAAGCCTTTTCAAGATTTTAGGGATTTGGCCATTTTCTAAAATCTCGAAAAAAAAACCCTTTTAAGACACCCTTTTTGGCTTTCCAAAAGTCTCAAGGTTTCCCAGGATTACAACTAGATAAGGATTAGTTGTAACCTGGTTAAACACTAACCCAAAAGACCACAACTGAACAAAGATCAGTTGGCAACCTAGCTTTAATACCAAAATTGATGCAATACAATCGAGATGATACCAAAGTTGATGTATAATGATAGCCAAGAATATCAATAAAACCCAAAGTGATGTAGCAGAAACAAGAAAATAGAAAAAAAAATAATAATAATAAAGACCTAATTTGAAGCTTTTCCAAACCCAAAATAGATCTTGGCCTCCACCAAGCTCGAATAAACCCAAGGAATCCACCTTTGGGGAAAACCACTCCAAATTTTTAGACTCACAAAGGAAGAACACGCTAGCTGAAAGCTAGAAAGCAAGAAAATTCTTTATTCATCAATTTCATCCCTAAAATTGTGGGTAACAAGCATATAAATAGACTTTAAAGGTCAATCTTTCCAAATCCAATTTTAATTAGACTTCCTAAAAATAAAAATAAAAACTCTAAAATAACTAAATCCCGGCTATGAGTGATACTTGCCAATATTTTGGCTATAACTCTCTCAAATCACATTGGATTCTCAAGATCTCGGTCTCATTGGAAATGTAACAAAATAACCTTTCAAATGACACCAAAATCAGCCTAAACGGATGAGTTTTGACCCTCCAAAATATGACCTAAAGAGAAAAAATAAGATTTCGACTTTGATTTAAAAGACTCCTAATTACACAAGGACTCTAGAATAAACTCAACACATAAATAAAAGATAAGGCTAAAGATAATCCTAACATAAAATCTAATAAAAGACTAATCAAATCAACTCCAAGATGCTCCATATGTCCCCCACTTGGCTGCGACAAGGATCGCATGTGTGGGTCCCACTTCAGCTTAGATGCCTGCATCAATACCCTTATCAGTAGGGCAAAAATGATAGGCCTTTCTTTTTCTTTTCTTCTTTTTTTTTTTTTAAATCAAAGTAGGTTGCAACTATTGAATTGTAGTTGGTCAGGGGAAGCTATTGCTTCTATTACAGCTCAACTTCCACATCTTGCAATTTTCGCCACTTTGAAATAATATGTTTCACAATATCGCACAAATTCCACATGGTTTTTATCTAAAAGCTCGGAAGGTTCCACCAAAAAGAGTTTGTGGTTGAAACATTTTGGGGAGGAGGCAAACTTGGGACCTATGAATGGAACAACACAACAAACATTATGAAATGAAGAAGAATGAATGGGAGATGTTGGAGGAAGGACAAATAAACTTGAAAAAAGTTTCTATTCAAGCACCACTAGTTTACTTATCTCATGAGCATACTTCCAAACTGTGTAAATTAAAGAAGGCACAGTATGGGATAAAAGAGAGACAGAGAAAACGAGAAAAGCAGTGAGGAGACAAAGGAAGGAAGGGGGACTTCTTTCTATTGCCTTCCCTTTCTACTTCTAAACTGGTTCATTGGCAGGACAGCAAGCCAAATTCACCCTAAGCTGAGTTGTAGTTCCATTTCACTTGGACTGCTCTTTAGTCATTGGCCTTCTTTGGTTCTTGGCAGTAGCACTTCTCTTGCGTGCCAGGTCCCCCTCAATTATGTTCATAAATCCATTCTAAGACTCCAAATAATCCATTCATATTTACATACATACGTACATATATATATATATATATATATTGAGAGAGAGAGAGAGAGAGAGAGAGAGAGGAAGCCCATGTGCAACTCCAATCTAGTGACAACGCTTGTACCGGTGTTTTGTTGTAGAGAAAGTTGGTGAAAGTGAAGTGAAGTGAAATGAGCTTCCCCTCAACTTTTCAAATAGTGTTTGGTTGCCAATGGAAAGTTGAAAGAAAGTAAACTTTTACAACTTTCCAAAGAAAAGTTACAACAATCCGACCAATTTTGACAGAAAGTGCTACTTACCTATTTTAAAAAGTTGGAAAGATACCCCTAAACTTTCCAAATAATCAAACTTAGAGAAATTCGTACCATGGGCCCCTAACTTTTTCAAATTTCCCTGCAAACAGATGGAGCCGTAGTTAACAAGCCCAACAAGTTGTTGACCAACGCTAGCATCTATTGGAACAAGAGGAGGTTCAACCATGGTACCAAAATAAGAAGCCAAAGATCTCCATCATCCCAATTATCTTTATATGCTTGAATATATGTCACCAAATATCCTTCTAGTCCTCGCTTTAAAAGAAGAGAATAAGCAATAAAGAAGAATGATGATTGAAGAAGTAGAGAGAAATTGAGGGAGAAGAACCAAGCCCACTCGTGGGGTTTAACATAACTCAATGTATTCCTTCAAAAACTGCTGAATCGTTACAGCCAAAGGATTTTAAACCCTCTTCGATAAAATTTGGACTAAACTCCCTAAAATACCGCCCCACATGGGGTTACATGACCAGCACTATTTCTCCCCTTTATTTTGCATAAAAGTTTAATGTAAACTACCCTAAATACCCCCCTAAACATTACTACTCACTAACCCATTAATCTATGGCTGTAAAAAAGCCTTATTACATGCTAATTTTTAGAATAAAAACCCAAAAACTCCTAATCACCATGGACATCTGCCCCCTTTCTTCGTTCCTTTGTGAATGTTAGGCTTAGGCTTTCAAAGAGGGTACGCCTTCTCCAATTAATGGAGTGCTGCTGCACCAGGATCAGTAAGAGACAAAGAGAAAAATTAGATGTAAGTCTTCCTGGCCAACACAATCCTATAGAGATGAAGATACAACATGAAAAATAAGTTTTTGTTATAACTTGAAAATGTCATTAAGGTATTAGACAAAATATTGAGTCCACTCATACAGGGGCTGCCATTTTCTAGAGTTTTGTTTTGGAAGTAGCTCAGTCTCCTCTACAAAAATTGTTTTCTCTTTTGAATTCTTTGTTCCTTTATTCAAGCTGCAGATCCCTTTTCTTTAGTGATGCTCCATATATATCACATGGGAAAAAAAGAAACACATTATTTTTATTTTTGGTATTAAGCCATTAACTCATTGATAACAATGGATTAATCTATTGCGTATTCAAATTTCAAACCACAATTCCGTGTCTTTTACATGTTTCTCCCAACTGCAAAAATTTACACTCCAACAAGATTCTGTCATAGCCCCATTTCGATCTTTTATTCTTCTTTTTTTTTTCCCATTTTCCTTGATAATGATATATACTCTTGATTTTGAAACTATAAGGGTGAGAATATTATTCTCAGCATTTGTTCTTAAGCACAACTTTAATTGGGACTATTTCCAGCAATAGCAATGGCATTCTAGTTTAATATTTCTTCCTTTTTGTTTTGTTTTTTTTTTTTTTTTTTTTGAGTAGTTTAATACTTTATAATTAGGAACAGACTTTGAAGCTGCATTTATAAAATGGAATACTCAAAGAGGGGATAACCAATGAAAGAGGAAGATTGTACCTGTAGAGAATAGCCCGAGAAGGCTCCAGGAAATTGTTCAGCCATGATTTCCATGGCTGCAATAAATGCAACAACCTAAGAAAACCGAACCATGCAGATTTCCTTGGAAAAATGAGAACATATAGATCACAAGGAATTCTTTTAAATTAAATCAAAGAAAGGGTTTTAAGAACCTGTTTTCCCATCTGTGGGGAGATTACGGCATAAACTTTTGAGTCTTCCACTGTCTTATACAGCCTTTCCCTGTCTCCACCAGTAGTTCCCATTACAAAGGGTACGCCAATTTTGCAATATAACTCTGCATTGTCTGCACACCAAACACCAAAACCAAAGGAAATACATACTTGATGAGTAACAACAAATAAACTATTGTACCTTTCAAAAATAAATAAATAAACTATTGAAAAAAAATCTGAACAATCACACCCTTATCCCTGAATATAATTTGTACGCCCTATCCCTGGATATAATTTGTACAAATAGCTAACATGCAGAAGATCAGGACATGTCCATTCACTAAGTGTATAAAATGCTCTAGATAAAAATATCAAAAACTTACCATTCACAGCAGCTGGCACAGTATAGTCCACCACAATCAGATTTGGATGTTCATCAAAGACTGATGCAAGAACATCTTCTCTTTCAGAGGGACCATGCACCTGAATACTCATCCCACCTACCTGCACCAATTGACCAGACTCCTCTACACTGCTGAATGATACAGGAACTAACTGAATTCCTGCAGAGACTGCTGCTTCTATAACTGCCTTTCCCATTTTTCCAGTACACCCATTCACCTACAGGAAATTACAGCCATAAGGGCAGGAAATGTATGTGAGAATAATTCCATATGAGCTGACTATATTTAGGACATTCTTGACAAAGATATATCTCCAACATACAGAGAAGCCTTAGTATACAAAAATATAGAATGGATGATCCGTATTAGGGAACTTGCTTTCAATTTTAATCACGTATTGGATCAAGAAAATAAGTAAACAATTTAGTCCAAGTGAAAGAACAAAGGAATGGGTTTAAGCAACCATAGCATACTAGAATGCATAGGCAGAAAGATTGTCAAAGTGCCAAGGTGAATAATGCAGAGAAAAGAATCAAACAATTGATGTAGGAGTAGGACCAACCAGGGGTCAAGACAGGTTCAAATCTAAGGGTAAAACTGCAGGAAAAGACTTGGGTTTATGGGATGAAGGCTAGTTAAACACAGGCTGTTGGGGTGATTACAGGACTGAAACAGCGGGTTGGTTTAGTATAAGTTTATGCAAGTAGAATAGGAACAGAGCTGTAGGGGATAACACAGGGTCTGATCTGAAATTCTAGGTCCGGTATAATCCTAGAGGGGGGGGATAGGATTTACCCAATTTTAATTTTATTTAAGTCTCAATTCAAATGAATTGTGATTACTTCAAATAAATTGCTTCTTTAAGTTGTTATTGTCTTGATCCTTATATCCTTCTATGAATCTATCATAGACAACGAGGCTCCATCATTACACTATAACTTTACCTATAGGTAGAGTGGGAGAAGGGCTGATAGACTCCCTAATGATTCTCTTTAATAACTTGTTTCACTTGATTATTATGTTCAATTTCAAGTACAATATTGAATGCAATTGTGCTAAAAGGATAATTCGCATAAAGACAAGAGTATGCACAATTCACAAACCACTGAGATAATATTTTATAGTGGTTTGGCACTCTAGCCTACGTCCACTGTCGAAAGGCTCATTCCGAGCCAGTTGACTTTTATTAATATTTAATCGAACTATTACGAGGAAATCAACAAAATTACTTGTAGTGTTCTATTGAACACTTGCTCCCTCCAGTGGCTCCGGTGGAAGGATTGTTATGCACCCAGTGTCCGGCGAGCACTCAAGTCTCTGGTGGACTTCTAACTTTACTTCCGGTGGCTCCATTGGAAATTCTTACAAAAGAAGAATTGGTAGTTTGATATGCTCAAGCCTCTTACTAGGCCGATATTACTATGATGACCATAGAGATGAGAGCTTTTGCAAAACTAAATTGTCTTGATGCAATTAGCTCTCAAAGACTCAAAGATTGAATCTTTGACCTCCCAACATGACTTGACAATGATTATAGCAATAGAAAAACTCCCCTAAGATCGTGTGGATTTTCCCCCAAAAACAATGTAATTATAAAGCTCAAAATTGCTCTAAAGAAGCTTGAAAACTCTCACAATAATAGCCCAATTGATTAAGTATTATTAGTTGAGGTTAATGGTGATTAAGTCACCAATTTATAGTGCAAAAGCTTCACTTTTTCAAGCCCCAATGGCTCTTTCCCAACAGTAAAAAAACTAGCCATTGGAGATCTTGCGAATTGGAAGATTCCAATTCTAGAACCATTCGAGCACTCAAACCTGGTTCTTCAAGCACTCGAATAGTCCACTTCTAGCGCTCGAGTCTGGGCCTTCTCGGGTATGCCTAGATCAAGCATGTTTGAGCGCTCGAAGGGTCTATCAAGCACTCAAATAGCCCATTCGAGCACTCGAACATAGCCAAGTTCTGAATTTTAATGGATTTTAATAGTTTTTCATTCCTTTTGAACTTGGCTTGGTTCAAAACTTTACCTAGGGTCATAATTTTCTCCATTTGGTCATCCTAGGTCCAACCTTGGTCCGTACAAGGGATTTGAGCACTTAACCATTTTTTGACAAAGTCATTACCTGTCTTTACCTGTTTCAGCACATGTGCATGATGCCTTGGCCAATTTGAAGTTCTTCACTTGATTTATTCAATCTTGGACAGCTTGTGGAACTTCTTCATGTCTCGATGTTGCTTGGGCTTGGTCCTCTGCTCTTTGACTCTTTTACAAACACTTTAACCATAAATACAACTGAACCATAGCCTATACAACATGTCTACCCTTGGCATGGAATTGACAACTCTAAAATACTTAACATGATTAGGTACTTGAAACAGGTTATCATAGACCCAGATTATAGACTGTTGAGGTTTGAACTGATCAATCCTAAACAGCTCCGTGGAGGTCTGTTAGTAACTCAAAGGGAAGTGAAGCAGAGGTATACTGGGTTCTTAGGCTGAGATCATAGACTGGAGTGCTTAGGTTTATGTCTGAAAATAGCAATCTGTAGAGAAGTACTTAGGTGACCAATGAGGATCAGACCATAGGGTTAAACAAGGTAGTAAAGAGATGGTATATGCAGGGTTTCTGGGATTGGTAGCAGGCACACACACAAGGAGCTGAAGAGATCTTAAAGAGATATTTCTGGACTGTTTCAAGGGCTCAAAATTGGCTAAAACAGCATGGTTACAGGGTAACAATTTCTAGGCTGTTTAGCAGACTAATAAAGGTCCAAAACAGAGGAATCATCGGGGCTGTAATTGAATTCAAGTCCTCAGGGTTTGTGATATCCAATAAGGACAAAATGTGGGTTTTAAAGGGTATTGACTGTGGACTAAAAGAGACAAGGAACAGGGACTGATTCGAACAAGGGGATACAAGTCTGCAGTAGAGGATTGAAGCAAGTAAAAGCAATCAGGCTTAGGTTGCATTAAAGGGCCCTACATGCTAATAAAGGGACAAGTTTAAGGGTTGATGGAACCCAACATAAAGCTGGAGGAACTAGGTTATGCAGCACCTGAGAAAAAGGTGAAGGCTGAAACAAGGACAGTAGCTGGATTGTCAGATTGTAGTCAAGGGAATTTTGGTCTCAGATCAAGAAATCATCAAATATTAGAACTTGGAAGGGGCCACAGGATCAGGTTAGAGGATCTCTTGGGTTGATAGAAATGAACAGAAAAGGGAAAGTACATTTATATGCTCACAGGGCCGTGGATTCAAGAACTCAAGCAAGACTTGTTCTTGAAGGGTTCTTTAGTGGAAAAACAGTAAAGAGAAAAATATAGAAGAAGAAGAAGAAGTAAAAGAAAGTAAAGAAAAGAAGAAGAAATAAGAGAAGAGAAAAGCGTACCTTGTGGAGAAAACCCTACCTAAGGTCGCGCTTTGGCACAAAACTTGAAGATATATTGCAGCCCAAATCTTTAAAAGTAAGAAACTTGAATTTTTATTCATTCATTCATTGCATATCAATACAAAAACGTTTAGTCCTATATATAGGCTCACAAACTCAAGAAAATGGTAAGAAACCAAATTTAAAACTCCTAAACTACTAGTTTACTAATGTGGGCATTGGAGGCAAGGTGGGATCCACGCATGGCCTTAGTGGGGTCCATGCATGAAGACATACAAGACAACACATGGAATAACACTTGGAGACAAATGATGGAGTCTTTGGTTTAGTTTGGAGACCTTTAATTATATTTTTATGGTTTTATTTCATAGTTTATTAAGTAATAGGGGTTAGAACATGATAAATATTTTAATTTTTGTTTTTGGGTATTTTTGTAACAAGGCATTATTGTCAATGGTATTTTAGTAATTTTAGAGAGTCAACAAGTCAAAGTAGGGTATCTTAGAGTGCTGGTCGAAATCCTCTAGAGGAGCTTATTTTGACACTTTTTGTTTTTAGAAAATCAAGTTTTTAGTAGTTTTGAGTATAGGAAAGTCTTAGGTATGTAAGCTAGTAGTTTAGGAGTTTCTAATTTGGTCTCTTGTTATTTTCATGAATTTGTGAGCCTATATATAGAACTGCAAGATTTTGCATTGGTATGATGGAATTATTAATTTTTTGGTTGGTTTTGCTCCTACAAGTGGTGCTTCTTTTTTAAGTCTTATGCCTTGGCTTGAAATCCTTGTAGAGATTACGTAGATCATGGGGTTACCCCAAAGCTATTTATCTTTATCTTTCTTCTCTCTTCTTTATACTTCTTCCCCCTGATTCCTCTTCTTCCTTACCATTCTAAAATTAAAGATTCCCTTTACTAGTTTTAGAGTTTTTCATTAAAGAACATGCTAGACTGAGTTTTATATAATTTGACAAATCAAATCAACTTAAAATTGCATGAAATTTTAAACTTAAGACCTTTGTGTATGTCAAAAACTATATGAAAAGTTTCATAAAATTTTGATGCACGACTAAGGGTATTTTGGTAATTTCAAGATTTTGTCCAAAAATTCCAAAATTGCCCTTTTGAGTTCTTTCTTTCTATTTTCTTCCCCTATTCAATCCTAAACTCTTCTACCTTCATTTCCTTCATTCTATTCTTCAAATTTTAAATTTGTTTGCTATTTGTGTGATTTAAAGATTAATTCTTGATGATTTAAGTGTGTTTTTGCTTCTATTATTTATTTGATGATTATTTGAGATACTTAGCAATACAACAACAACAAACAACAACAAACAGCCTTATCCCAACTATTTGGGACCTTATCCCAACTTAACAATTCCCTACATCAAATTTGGGTCTTCCCCATATTGTGTTGCATCACTCACTTGATACCTAAGACTTTCCTAAACTCAAAACTACTAAAATCTTGACTTTCTAAAAACAAAGTGTCAAAATCAAGCCCCTCTAGAAAATGTCGATTAACATTCTAAGAGAGCACCACTTTGAC
>JAOXJP010233453.1:0-10316 GCA_025762735.1 Platanus orientalis | reverse complement strand
AAATCACTTTTTGGTACTGATGCGTCAGCCCCTCTGGTGCCATTTTCACGGTTCTCACAAGATTCGTTCTCACATAAACCAAGCCCTCAAAGTTGTAGCCCAGTCCCACACTGCAATGGGAGAGACAGACGACACTGTGCGGTGCCAAACTGCTGCCAAGGGGGTTCAACCCCTAGCCTCCCTCTTAGGACTATGCCGCATCCATCCGAACATGGGACAATAGCAACGTATGGGATTGAGGTGAGACTTTTACATGTCAAATGTTTGACTGAAATACTTCCATTAGTTTGATATGGCAAGGAAGACCCATACAACAACAAAAATCAAATTCGATTAATAAAAAATTGTCAGCCAGCTTAGTTGGTTAAGTCATACTACGGATATAACTTTCAAAACTCTCTTCATTCATTCTATCTCTAGCAACTAATTGGCTTGCTTGAGAAAGTCAAGAAGGGAAAAGAAGCCAAATTTTCCACACGGCTTTTGATTTGAAACATGCTTTTGCTGAGAGAGAAACACAGATGATATAGAGGGTTGCATTAATTTCAATCCATGAAACACCATCTTTACTGCTTATTAATTAATAATAATTTCACCAAAATTAATCTTGATTGTTCCATTAAATTTATTTTATTACAACATGTAATGATCATCTCATTAAAAATGATTGTCTACATTGATTCTTCCCAAAATATTACAATATATGATACTACAGTTACCTTCTAAGAAAAAAGAAGAAGAACACAACATGAACATTTTAGTAGAAGATGATCACTTAGAAAGATTGAGAAATCACGTAATAAACGACATCAACAAGTACATATGCAGATATGTTAACGCTAAAGTGAGAAGATAGACAAGAACTCTTTAATCTTCTTAGCTGCAAGCTAGGACATGGCCGGCTTTTCGGAATCCGATCTTCATCTTCTTAAGGAAGTTGGCGATGAGACGTCGTTTAATACTTCCTCTAACTGGAGGGAGCCGGCTCTTCTTTTCAATCTTTCGTGGATCTGCTGGGAACCCACCTCCGTCCAATGTCTTCTTCTCCATCTATGTGATTGAATCAAAGCAAGAGAACTACCGGTGATGGGAATGGAGACTGGAGAGCGATGAGATAAAGATTTGAAGGGTATTGGTGTTTTTTACTTCTTCTCGTTGGCTCTCTATTTGAAGGATCTTGGGCTGCGTGAAGGGTGGGGGCAGATAAACTTTTTGAGTTTTTTTCAGGAAGTTTCCCTTGATGATAAAATGTGGATTTTGTTTTATTTTTATTTTTATTAACTCAAACGAGGGTTTGATTTCAAGCGTTGGATTGTAATCCGCTTAACATACATACCCCACCCTGCCTTTGCATGAATCCCCTCTGACACCAGTCCAACCATTAAAAAGCTGGCATACCATCAGGTGAGCCCACCTCCCTACAAGAAGACAATAATTAAAGAGATAAAACCGTCTTAAACCACTTTTTAAAAATCTGGTCCCACGCGCTTAGCTTGCATATAATGCGTATGAGACACTTACTTCCAAGCCTGTCTTAGATATTCTTGGATTCCTCGATAGAAAGATTTTGCAAAGAATTACGTCATATGGATTCACCTTGTTAGGAACCTAGGATATCCTGTTGTGGCAATGCTTAAATTAGGGGGTGGCAATTTTCTTGGCCTGACCTGCCAACCCGTCCAACTGCTTTCTAATTTCCTGGATTCGGGTCATTGCTTTGGGATCGGTTGATCCATTCATGATCAGTCAGATCCGGACCCGGCCGAAAGACCTGTATCACTTGCGAACTCAATAGTTAATTAATCTAGGGTTCAAAGATCCACTCAATTTTGGCATCTTTTTTATTTTTTATAGAAAATTTAAGTTTTTTTGTAAATTTTATACTTATATTGAACTCTTTTCTTTTCTTTTTACTCATGAGTTGAATAACCATTTTACCCAATTCAATGGTATATTATAAAACATTAATTTGGATTACATATTTTGAACCTTTGAATCTATGGTTCGGATTACCCAATTGAACCCGACTCTATTTTTTAATTAATGCATCCAATTAACCTATACCCAGCTTTGTCTAAGTCCTGTTGGCCTTTTTCAGCCTCGCCAATATGAAGGGTGGGGCCAACCACCCCAAACTGCCCGTTGCCAACCGGGCTGATATCATCTGCAACACCCCCCTGATGGGACACTGGGGGGGGGGAGAAATCAATTCACTTCTTGGGGATTTTTTATTCCCCCCCCTCCGAGTGTCCCATCAGGGAGGGTGTCGCAGATGATTTCATGCCATTGCCAACCTTGCTTATACGGAGTGCTCGAATTGTTAATTTTTTATTTTATTTGTTTATTTATTTTTAGCTAGCATCCAAAGGTAACTCAAGAAAAATACAGCTATGAAGCTGAAATACTCTCTAGTTGTGGAGGAGTGTAAAAAACCCATGTCTTTAACTTAAAATCTATAAATATATTTATTTTATAAATAAAAGAAAAAAGAATTTTTCATAAGACTTCAAACAAGAGTGTTGTATAGAGAAGAAAACTCTAAAACATTTCCATAATTCTCTATACACTTGAAATGTCTAGCATACTTTCCAAACTCTTCAACTGCAACGGTTCACTGTTAAAGATAGGAAGTATTCTTGTATCTAAAAAATACATCATAAATCCAATCTTGAGAAGAAGATTCGTAATGATTCTCTCCTATTTAGATCAAACGCAAAATTTTAAGAAGAAGCCAATTCATTTACGATCAAACACACTAATATTTAAATTTAAAAAAACGTCATCATACCTTTGGATTTCATCAACAAGAATCAGTGTTTTAATCTTTTGTAAAAGAATATAAAATCAAAAACTTGTATCCCACTTAGTCAAAATCAAAAGAATCATTTATTTAAATTTACTAATTATATTTCGTGCTTCAAATTTGTACACAAAATTTGTATCAACATGACTAGAAAAGTTGCAATTGGGCCTAATTTTCCGCCATAATCATTCATGGTCAGGACTATACATGCCTAGGAGTTGGGACCCAGCATTGCATCTAAGTGGGATTCCCAAATAAGATCTCATCCTAGTACAACCTGAACATATAATTAAAACGAATTGTAATTACAAACTCATTTCCTCACCCAGTTGCCGTATATATCCCATCCCATGAGAGATGAGAGATGTATCTCTCCACCGGTCTTTTTAAGTTTTTGATAGGGTCACACGGGTTTGCAGATAGCTGCTTCGTATGGCTGGTGGGATCCGTACAGAATGTTATTTGAGGTGATTCGATTCCTGCTCTCTTGACTTGAGAGGGCAACTCAGCAACCATCCCCATTGGGAATGCACAAGTGGTCTCTCAACCAGTTTGACTCCTCTTATGATTCATTGGTAGTGATATAAGATCGCATTCATCTAAAAAGCCTTTTTTTTTATAAGGCCACTTGAGCCCACAAACAGCCGATAGAGTGGAATCCACATTGCTGGTGGGAGAAGCAGCCAACATTGAAAATGCTTGTAGAACGTTGTAGGGGACCTGACCCCTAGACCTCTCCGCTAAAATAAAATATCTAAGAAGTTATTTTTACAACAAAGATAATAATAATAATAATAATAATAATAATATTATACCTATAAAGCGCGTCACCTAGCAAAAAGATCTAGGTATCGAGTATTTTTTTTCTCACGGCAGCATTTTTCACAGTCCAGAAGGGCTTTATGTTGTTGGACTTTGTTCTCCTTGTGGGACGAGTCACCCTTCTTTTTCATGGCTAGGATTTGGTGCACTCCCTTACATGCCCTCCGCATGCAGCTGGATACACATCACCTTGAAAAGTGATTTACACTTTTTTGGGGGGTTGTAAATCACTTCTCGAGGATGTGCTCCCCTTGCATGTGGGGGTCCTTTTCATAGGTAAATTTCAGTCCAAATGGTATTTTACAATGTGGTAAAAGAAAACCCGCCCTCTAAACATTATAATTTAGGAACTTAAAACTTTAAAGACTAATATTTTGAAGAAAAGATGCCAAATAAATATTAAGAAGAAGAAAGTCCAATACACGATGAGTCATACAAACGACATACTCAAAAGATATGGACAATTCGAAAAGTCAACATGTGAGGGACAGGCTGGATCAATCTCACGAATTCACCACATATTTGACATGGAAGTCCTTGTCTAGGAAAAATCTAGGTGACTCGTTTAGAAAACATTTTTCCTAATGATAATAATAATAATAATAACAATAATTAACGTTCATTGATTGTGTCAGTGCTGATCACAAACTAACATTTTGTATTAACCCTGCTTTTGAATCTCTTGAAAATGAAGCTATTTCATTTTGATTTGTCATAGTACTTGAGTGCATACGAGTCCCTACGAAATCAACCCATTCATCACCAAAGTATGATGAATGATACCATAAATCGTTTCATTTTATACATTAATTTTAGGTAACAAATCAATATTAATCTAAATGAGTTCATCCTAAACCATTACCTTATGACTTCCAATGCCACGGGCATTTAAAATGAAATGAAATGACTTCATTATAGGTGGTAACTAAACACGGCCTAAAACAATCCGCCTTGGATTTGGTGAGACCACTAAAGTCACCCTAAGGTGAGACTGATATTAGGACCCAACACATCAGTGCCAATTGGGAGATGCTTTTCACTTTTTGGTGCTGATGTGTTGGCCCCTGATGTTGGTCTCACCTTAGGCTGACCTCAGGTGGTCTCTCACCAAATCCTCAGGAAAAACAATCCCTTAATCTCTTTCTTCCTAATCATATCTGCTTGATTGCCACCGACCCTCTCTCATAAAACTGTACGTGTTGCAGTTAGACTTACTTTTTTATTTACTTTATTTTATATAAAAAACAAAATGAACAGTTCTTTAGAAAAAAAGGATCGCATCAATTTTCTTTGGAGCCGCAAACACATGGCATAAAAATATAAAATGCACTCATCCACTCTCTTTGGTCTCCTCTTCTCTTACATAACTATGGGTCTTCTAAGGCTGCTTTTTGAAGTTTGAGAAGAAGGAAACTAAAGGTAAGAATATAAAATTTTCCTTTGGGCCGGCCCAACTCAAACATGGCCAGCAGGCCTAGCAAGACCAGCCCAAGCATAGATCTTGTCCGATCTTTTCGGTCAAGCAGAGCCTAGACTTCACTAGGTTCGCTGGTGAGGCACATGAGAAAGGTTTGTTGGTGTGACACAACATTGACCTGTTTGGATCCTGTCTGACCTCATTATGGCCTATTAGGAGGTCGGACAGATCCAAACCGCCCCTGTTTGGTGATGTGTCAACCTCTCACAAGCAGGGTGGCGTAGAGGATTTCAGGCCTAACAGGCCATAAGGAGGTCAGACGGGATCCAAACCGAATATTGACACATGGTAGCCCACAATGGGTATATATATTCCTGATGTCATCTCCCCATTTATATTAGAGAGGATTGTCTACGTATTGAAATCCCTCTACAGTCCGAACGGGCCTATCATAATCACAAACCGGAGCAGGATTTGACTGAAGTTTGAAATTCAAATCACACTTGCATTTGTGGCTGTGATCAGCCCAGCCCGTTGGGACTGTAGAGGGCTTTTGAACTGTTGGCAATGCTTTCTCCTTTTGTATGACAAGTTTCATCATGATAACTGTCCACAAATTAGCAAAAAAATAATCAAATTATCAATCCTATGTTCAAAATCTCTCATTCATGGGGCAGAAGTTGACAAGGGAACCTTACACGTGAATCAATTTGCAGGGTTGCTCATAAGATGAATGATCTGGATCTGCCATGTCAGTCCTCCACATGATAGATCACCCCCTGTCACTACTTGCTTCAAATTCCTGGAAAGGATTTCAACCTAATGCTAAAAAATGAAATTATGTGGAACAATGGAGTTTGCTGCTCTTGAATTGCCACGCCTAATTTGTACAATGGATCGAGTTTCTCCATCTTGAATTTTACCCTTCTTAATTGAGTGGTGTCCGTCCATCCATCCATCTTTAACTCATTTTCATTAGCACTCATTGGTTGGCTCTTCTTCAGTTTTAACCCTTCTTTTCATCGAAACAAACATATGAATGAAACGTACAAGAAAAGGGCAATGAAGCAAGAAAGGAGGGATAACACTTTTAATAAGAGAAACCCAAGAACACAATAATAACAAGAACAACTAGGAAGCTCCTCTCTTGGCTAAAACAAAACTTGGGCATCATATACAAAACATCAGAAACAAGTATAACAGAATTCATCCTTTGAAACATCTAAAAGCAATCGAGTACTGCACGCTTAAATATAAGCTTTAAGTTGTGAAATAGAGAAGAGAAAAATCAAGCGCTTGATGTTTAATTCCCCTTTTCGGGGTCGAATACGTCTCCATAAACTTCCAAATCTCGGTACTTGCAGGCCCTTTGGGCTCCGAGGCAACCCTCACCTTCATGGTTCTTCCGTTTAAAAGAAGAAGATGATAATGATGATGATGTTAAAACTCAACAAAGAGCTACGTGCATTAGTAGTGCATGAAAAAGTTAAGCTTGGATATGAAAGATAGGTGCATCTATGCTATATAAATACTAATTAATCATTACAACTAATTTAATCGAATTTGTAATCCATTTAAACCTTTGTTAAGATGGTGCTACCACTATCACTCCCACTCACATTTAAACACTCATAGCCGTTGAATTATGATGATATGATGAAGGCATCACCTATGATATGCGCTCTAAGCCCAAATCACAATGATCGTCTGATCATGACCTTCAACCATCATAAACCACGATCAATGGACACTTGGCAACATGCCCACCAGTGAACAGTTATAGTGATCAGAGAATGCAATGCGTATTATAATAGATGGGAGTATCACGTAAAAAAATGATGCCACAAATCATATTATAACTCCAAATATTAGTTGGGCTTATGGCCCACACAGTCTATTTATTCTCTCCAAGGTCGATGGGTCAAGCTTTCTTGAGGTACCACGAGGAGAGAGAGGGAGAAAAACAAGGCTAGGTGCTCAGACTTATTTTTACGTTTACACGGTCACATGATAGCAACACGTTTTATTTGCACTCTATTGACTTCATTTGCCTCTTTCTTTTTCTGTTTTTTTTTTTTTTTTTTGATACCCCATTTGCATCTTTCTGAACATTGGGAAAGAAACTTATCTATGTTAGTTCATGCATTAGGCCCAGTTCTATTTCAGTCCAGATCCTCAGGTATTGACACACAATGTTAATGGGCGTAAAGCGATGGCTCAGGTAAGAGACATGGCTTAGGATATGCAGGGGCGGAGCCAAGATTTTCATGTAGGGGGGCAAGCCAAAGGTTTATGTGCGCTCCCTTAACGGGTGCCAACTGTATGCCTACAATCAGAGGGTGAAAAACACCCCCCAAAAAGTGTAAGTCACTTTTTTAATTTGGCGTGTCACCTGTTGGTTGCAGGTATACTGTTGACACCCATTAAGGGGAGCTCCTAATCCGATTAAGGGGAGCTCCTAATCCGATCCTGACAAGGATTCTCCGAATTTTAAATCATCTCCAGTCTCAAAGGATAGGTACCACTCCATTAGCAATCAGTGCATGACATGTGGCCTGACAAAGCCAATATTTTTAACCGGGGAGATCCTTTGCACGGTGGTCCTGTATTCCCTTCTCATGATAGATGCTAAATTCTCTATCAACTTTAAGCAAACCAGATTTCCTGAAGTACCAGAGGATATGGTCCAACTTTGGGCAATAAGGCCACTTTATGGTCCACATTTCGGGAAAAGGAAAGGAACGGTCAAAATTCACCTCATCTGGTCTTGAATGCAGTTTCTAGCCTGACAAGACGATGCAGACCTGTACCCATCAAAGGAATGCCAATGAACAAAGATGAATGAATGGGCACTATTTTAAAAGGAGAAGAACCCGGATGGTGAAATTCCTCCAATGTTCAAACTAGGGGTGGAACTTAAGCGCACCCTTCAACCCTGAAGGTTGAAGTATATTAATCCCGTTTGGAATCGGTTTGGCATTTCTCAACCCAAATCCAGTTGGGCTGACACGAACCAATTAACTAGACATTTTCATGAATAATTGGGCTTACAATCCGCATAGTATTTTCTTGGATTTGGTTGGCATTCTTACCCCAATTAATAAGCTGGTTGTGCTTGTGTTTCGTTTTTTTTTACCCATTTCCACTCTTTTTTATGATGAAGTACCGAAATTAGCAGGTAATAATCCTAAAGAAAATAAGAAATACACATACAACAAACAAAATTTTATAAGATTGTTCTTTGACCTATGTCCATAGGGCAATGCAGCCCATTCATTGTTGAAAACGGGTTTTCAAAATGGAGTGTTTTAATTTTAAGTCTTTTCCTCTTTGGTTTTAATTCCATTGTGGTGGCAATTCGTGTCGGTGTGTCAGGTTCATATCAGGTCAAGATAACAGTATACGGCTATATGGCTCAACGCTAACTCAATCTATTTATTAATCATGTCAAAGTGAATTGACCCGCTTTGACCAAAAACACATTTGAAGTCAATCCTAACCCGTTTATTTTGTCTTAGGTTTGTATCAGGTTCATGGGTTATGTGATAATTCATGTTGGCAGGTCAGATTCGTGTAGTCTCAAGTTAAGAGTATAAGACTATATGAGTTAACACGGATGTGACCCATTAATTAATCATGTCAAAGTGGGTCAACCCAAATCCCAATCCTAACCCATTTATTTCATGTTAGGTTTGTGTCAAACATTACCACCCCTAGTCCCACATCTTCTGGATGTGGGGCTGTCAATGAGCCGAGTTAGGTCAGCTCATCATGGGCCAAGCCTAAGCTTTTAATTGGACTCATTAACTAAATGAGCCTGGACCCAGCTGATTTGAGCTCAACTCGCTAAAAGCTCGGATCGGGTTAAAAGTCCAATATAAATGGGAGAAATATGTCGTATCCTTTTTATATAATATTTTATTAAAAAGTTTGTTTTGATGTAAAGTACAATGTGTCATCATTTTATATAATATCTTATTAAAAAGTTTGATTTGATTAAAATAATATATAAATTATAACTATAAAATTGTATCGAAGAAACGACGTGTATATAGTATGGTTCCAAATGAATAAATAATTAATTTATCAAAAAAAAAGTGATTGATGTATAAGTACTAAAAATAAAAAATTATGATTGACGGGTACAGTACTCTTTAATGAAAAATTTTGTTTGTACACTTCCAGACCCACTTTTTGGTTGAATTCAATTTTCTTTTGATTCTTTTAAGCCTTCAGACATATCACCTGAGAGGAACATTCGATTCGTCATTGAACGTCTATGTTTGACGAGCCGAGCTCAGGCCTAAGGCTCGTGACGAGCTGAGCCTGCTCCTTAGGTAACGAGCCTAAGCTAAGCTGGGTTCATCTTGGCTCGTTGACTTCCCTAGCTTAATGGAAAAACATTTTCAGCATATAAGACATCCCTTCCCCTTACTTCTTGTGTTTTGAGAAACTCTATCAAATGTGAGGCAATGCAGCGAGGTGCAATAATGCCCACACTGGCACAGGCACTGTACATGCTCATATTCATGCAAGGCCACTTGAGGAGCACCTTGCATTTCGCACATGTACATTGTCACATTAGGATCACAACATTCATTTCAATAATCTATATGTGCCTTTACAAAACCAGAGGGAGTTGCGAATAGATCAAACCATTAATAAGATGATCAATCATTGATAATTAAGATCGTTGAGTTTTTCGTTTTGAATATTTGGTGGGTCATGATCAAACAGATATTGGGAACAAAGGTTATGGCTATTAATTCAAAGTTTATGGGCCAATTTTGACTTCTTATGATTGATATGTTCCATGAACTGATTAACAACTTAACCCCCCCTCCCACCCAGCCTGTCCAACTACCTTCTAATTTCCTGGATTTTGGTCATTGCTCCAAATCAATAAATGGATTTGGAGATCAACTGATCCATTCATGATCAGACAGCTCCAGACCTACATGACCGGTATAGCTTGCTAACTCAGTAAGTTAATTTAGCTAGGTTAAAAGATCCACTCAATTTTGGAATCTCTTTATTATATTTCTAAATGAAATTTAAGTATTATTGTAAATTTTATACTTATATTTAACTCTCTTTTTTACTCATGAGTTGAATAACCATTTTACGAGTTCAAATCATCTCCAGTCTAAATGGACATGTACCACTCACAATGTGACATGATGTCTGACAAAAGGTGTATTAATAAATACACAGTACTTATTTATTGTGTATTTACAATAATGCCCTCCTTTGACCCATGTGTATTGACTTAAA
>JAOXJP010233452.1:0-10316 GCA_025762735.1 Platanus orientalis | reverse complement strand
CCGATAAGTCAAATTTTAGAGTTTACAATTATTGAAAATATATCCATTTTGGATCAATTTCATGATTTAAAGCATATAATGAGGCAACTTGAAAAGAAGGAAGCAATATTGATGAGTTGATTCTACTCATCGATTCCATCATTGATAAACTTTCTCCTTCGTGGAGGGACCACAAGAAGAATTTTAAATATAAAAAGAATGAGATATCCTTAAAATAATTTGTACAAGATTTCCAAATAAAACAAAAAAAAAACAAAAAATTAACTAAATAGCTAACAAAGGCAAACGTGATAATAAATTGTAGTTTACCTCATAGTTATTGGGATGAAACTTTACTTACAATTTGTTATATTTTAAATAGAAGTCACCATAAAAAGACAAAATAAACTCTTTAAACTTTAGAAGAAACATAAATCAAATTTAGAATATCTTAACGTATGGGATGTAGAGCTTTAATAATATTACCAAATCCTAAAATATAAAAGTTAGGAGATGAAATAATTGAATGTATCTTTATAGGATATGCATAAAATAGTAAGATATATTGATTCTTAATTATAAAAAGTACATAAATAATTGAAAAAAAAATCTATCATAGAATCAAGAGTTGTATGTAATACAATAATACACAAACAGTAAGGCATTTCTTTATTGTTCAAAGAAATTCTTTTGAATACATGTAACAACCTCTTTCTTCTTACTCTCATTTTCTTAAAAAAAATCTTAATATAATCGTCAAAAATCAAAACTCAAAAATCACTATCTTCAATTCATTCAAAGCATATTTATAAGGGGGAGAAAGTTGTATGGAAACCCTAGAATATTGAAAGAGAGAGAATGCAACAACCCTTATCCATTCCCACACATCTCTTCAAAAGAGAGATTTGACTCTTCTCTCTTCTCTCGTGAGATTTGTTTCCATTTTAAAATATTTATATTTCAACAATGACTATTATAATCATTATTTTAAATCATGACAAGTCATTAGATTTTGAAAAGAGTGAGGGAATTAAGTGACCATATTAGAATGTTTCTCCCTACCGTCAAATTGTTTGTCTTTTCTTGATGGGCCTGCTTGAAAAACTAACCAATTAGATGATTCTAACCATCTACTCCTTTTGGAAGGACAATAAGGATGATGCTTTTTTTATAATCCGTTCAGTCCCATTTTCAAACACATGGGATATCCTCTACTGCAAAAGCAGCACTGAATTCATCTACCTTTAACATGCAACCAACATTCTAGTTTTTCGTACAAAAGTTACAATACATGTCGACTGTATGTTAAAAGCTAGATGGACCCAGTGTTGTTTTTGCAGTAAAGGATTCCAAAGGATTTCAAGACAAATCCTAGAGCTGGTCATTTGATTGGACAGGCTGGGATTAGGTACGGAAATCAGTTTTTCTTGATGTATTAGAATGACATCAAGGGGCGACACATCAGTGTCAAAAGTGACTTACACTTTTTTGGGGGTGCTCATCACTTTACAGCACTGATGTGTCCACCCCCGATACCATTCTAATACATCAGGAAAATCTGATTTCCGTATTTAATCTTTTCCTGTAAACGAAAAAGCCATCTTTCCTATCTACATCGTCACATGGAAGGTGAAATCAGAATTGAACCCAGTTGGATGATCCCAAACATCCCTTTACCTCATTCTTTTGGAAGGTGGAAGAAGAAAGAAAAAAAAAAAAAAAAAAAACTTTAGCAGATCTCCTTAGTGGGGACCCATGAGATGGTGATGCTACCACCACTCCTGCATGTCTGTTGCATGACAGCTTCTTCCCATCCATCTAGCCCATATAAGAGAAATTGATGCATAGATGTTGTCCTTCCAAGTAAGATACCAGGACTGCTAGCTAATACCATGCATCACATGATCATATAACAGTTGCACCGATCGGTTATTTATAACCATCTGATTGGACGAATCCATGACAGAATCAGCTTATCCAAGGTTTAATATCATCCGTCCATGCAATATTGTAAACATTCATACATGGCTACGATTTTGACCTATCAATTGCATCAATGGAACACATGCCCAAACATTGTATAATTCGGTGTATTGGTTTGTATCATAGAAGAGTAACGACTGATAAGGGAGGGAGAAGATATAAAAGAAACAAACAACAAAAGGAAGCTGCATGTTAGTCCCAAGCTGGCACCCATTATTGATGTCCCTTCTTCCATGTATTAACTCATCCAAACATTTACTAAGGCATCATAAGTCTCCTAAGCATCTCCCATGCAATTCATTTACATCCACAGCCACATTACCAGGTAAGGAATCCTAACAGATTAGAAACCAAAAGAAAAGACTTCTTCCATAACCCACAAAATTCCAACTGCAACACTTCTTCATTTTCATTCTCATTCCACTCAAAACATAAGATCCACCTCACACATACCTTTACAAAAAGCATGCCCTCCCCTATATACACCACTAAACCTTAGAAAAAGTGAAGCAGTGGCTAACAAGATCTCTACTATACTTAATGTTGAAATATATTAACTCTAATCTCTCATACAACCTTATGATTTTAGGAGAGGCTAATTGCTTTATTTAAGATGGTATTAGAGCTGGCTTTAAGTTGCGAGTTCAAATCTCCCTTTGGACACAATTATTCTCCCAGGCTCTCTGTGCTCATAACTCCCTCACCTTCATTGTCCAAGAGTGTCCCTTTTGAGGGGGAGGACTGTTGAAATATGTTAAGTATATTAATTCTAACCTCCCCTACAACCTAGGGTTTTGGGAGAGACGATTAATTACTTTGTTTGAAACTTAACCCTTGAAAAAGTGAAACAATAGCTATAAAAATCCATGCTATATTAACAGCTCTGATCTTCTCACTCTTATTCTTTGCAACATTATTAGTGCTTATGACCCATCCAAGCCGCCCAAGACCTACAGACTTTGTGGTAAAGCTGGTGTTGTTGTCAATTAGTTGTTCACTGTTTCTTGCAAGAGTTACATATGTGAGGCCTGTTTGTGTAATACAGTTGTCATCTGAGCAACAACATCATCATCAACAACAACAACAGAAACAACAAAAGTAGTATCAACACTGTCACGGCCACCACCAACAATAATAATAATGTCATTGTAAAAATAGCTTGCAAGGACCACCCTAATGTTGACGTGTGGCTGCAATCATGTGGGGAACATAGAATGTGGCTGACGGTTATTGTTTATCTGATGCGTACTAAATCAGAAAAAGGAAATGAAGATAAATTGAATGAAACTGACAAAATCTCAGCCATTGATTGTTGATAAGGATTCTAGGTCAGAAAAAAGCCCTCAGAGTGAATGTGGACTACAGCGATTTCTTGGAATCATCAAAGCAAGGAGAATTGGGTTGAGAATGGCAAGGATCTTCATCGTCAACATGCTTAAGAGTTGGTGATGAAGAGATAGGGTAAGCTCTAGATTTGAGTTCAAAATTCAAAATTGTGATCACCTTGCTTAATGGAGTAGCTTACTTGTATGTCGTTTCAATTATGTTGCACCATCCTTTTAGGATAGGGCTGTCAACATCTGATTATTACCATATTTGATTTGTATTTGATCCGTTAATATTTGATTCCAAATGCATCTATATCTGATTGACTATTCAACTAATTATTTGAATCCGTTGAAATTAATATATAATTAATATTTATAT
Organism: Platanus orientalis; assembly: GCA_025762735.1. Classification (NCBI taxonomy): domain Eukaryota; kingdom Viridiplantae; phylum Streptophyta; class Magnoliopsida; order Proteales; family Platanaceae; genus Platanus; species Platanus orientalis. Next base: position 6,647 of record JAOXJP010233452.1, on the reverse strand, counting down.
TATAATGTTGTAGGGCATGTTATATAGAATACATCATATGAATGCCATATATAACCTTAACCCATTTCTGATCTCCCATTTCCATTTTGAATGAAAGAAAACTTCCAGTAGCCAGTTTTCCATTCTCTTGTTGATTTATCAGTCGTTTTCTTTTTCTATAATTCCTAGGTCCCAATTCTTTTCGAAAACATCTACAAAATATTCAAATTTGAATAGATATTTGATTAAATAAACAAATACAATTCGTATTTGACCGTTGACAGCTCTACTTTAAGGTATATGTGTGAGAAGAGATCCTTTTTATTAAACCTCGGATGGAAACAAATGTTCTGTCCAGGGTTTTGTATGTCGTCCCATGTCTTACAAACAAAGGTGCTGTGTAGGCCTTTGCAGCCAATTTGCTACATCAAGTATCTCAACATGACAATGGTGATACAATCACATTTATGTTGATGATGGAAATGGAGCTCCTCTAGAGAACTTGGGATCCTCTACAGTAAGTTAAGATACATTAATGTGCAATGAATGTCTACAACACAATATATATGCAAAACTTATAACTCCTGCTCGAACTTGGTTAGAGTTTTAATTATTTTTTGTATACATGTATTGTTTTAAGAACAATTACACATTAATGTATTTTAACTTACTGTAGAGGTTCTGAACTCCCTTCAAAGAGGGGAGAGAGAGTAACTGTCATTTCAATTACATCCTTGCATCCACCGAAATCTACATTGCTTTTGTGAGATAGTCACATCCTTTAGAGAGAGAGAGAGAGAGAGAGAGAGAGAGAGAGTATTGGTTGCTCATTTCTATTACGATGAGGATCTGTCCGGCCTCCTTATGGCCTTTTGGGACCTGTCTAGCCTAACATGTCATCATGTCATCATGTCACCGAAAAAAAACAGAGGCTAGTTTTTTTCAGTACCATTCTTTTTATGATGCATTGACCTGTTAAACCAGACAGATCTTAACATGCCATGAGGAGGTCGGACAGGATCCAAACCATTCCATTATAGCCTGTTTGGCAGCCACCTGTAATGTAATCACTTCATTTGAGTTTCTCAAGGCATTTGTAGCCATTAGGTGATTGTTTGTAATGAATTCATTCAAATTTTTATTGATTTGTTAATTACAATTAGAAATGAAATCATCTTAGGTTTATCTATAAAATGAAATGACTTATGTTACCAAGCACAAATTAGTGCAAATCTGAATGAGTTCATTTCAAACCATCCTATTGTGGCTACAAAAGCTTAGGGAAACTCAAATGAAATGATTACATTACAGGTGGCTGCCAAACACAGCTTTACTATATAATGTCATGGACCTAATGGTTTGAAAATTTTGGATTGGATTGGATCAGCTGATTCCAATGTGGATTGTATATTGGATCGACCACTTTTTGCTTCCATGAATGAACTTGACACAGCAAGTTTCCACATGCCAATTTAAAAGTTCCTGCCATAACATGGATATTGAATCACTCATGATCCTCTACTGCCGTTAAAATGCCAAAAATCAATTTTGGGCATGTGATTTTCATATTTTTTGGGCTCGGGTCGCACTGCAAATGCATACAAAACGCATGGCAGTAGAGGATCGTGATTGGTATTGGATAATCTAGATCAAACATCCCTCCACGTTATAATCATCATTGTTGAAATATAGTAAGTATATATGTACTATTTTTTTAGTAATCAAAAAATTATATTACAGAAAACATTAAAAAGGGGATACACCGAGACCAGGGAAAGAATCAACCACGAGGAAGGGATATAACTTCCCAATAGTTGAGGAAGAGGCACAAAAGCCATGCGACGCCAACAAATGCGTGTTTAAATTACCAGATCCCCTTACCCTAAGGAAGGAAATCTCATCAAAGCAACTAGTCAAAGCCTAACAATCTTGGACAATAGACATAACCTCTCAAGGAACATTAAGAGGAATCAAAGAAAGTAAGGAAATAATGAGAGGGGAATCACCCTCAAGAACCACTGACTTTAGGACCAAAGGATGAACCAATCTAAGGTCTTGGCATGCCTCTTGACATTCAGCAACCAATACAAATAAGGAACAGCCCAGCTCCGCCTGGGAAGCACAAAAAACACCATCTTCATCTCTAATGAACGCACCAAACGTTGCAGCTGTGGACTCCATAATAAACAAGGCATCACAATTAATCTTAAAGGTACCAAGCTTTGGAGGAGTCCAAAAAGAGTTAGCCTGAACCAATCCCTCCAAAAGAGTCCCAAGAGAAACATCAATTTCCTGGATCATTCTACAAGAAGAAGAGATAAGTTTTAGCAAATTAACATTTTCCTTTTCAATAACAATAGAGTAATGACGATTCCATAGATTCCAACATAAAATGGCAATAGATGATGTAATAATGTGTTTCTCCATATGAATGGGCATCTTGCAATCAAACCACTTGAGCATTCATTTAACGAAAGAGGCACAAAGGGTTTCACGACTGAGAGGGAAAGTGAACCAAACCTTGGAAGCAAATTCACAATCTACTAAGAAATGGTATATTGACTCATCCACCTGATTACAAAAGGAGCAAAAAGGGTCACCATCTTTCTTTTTAAAAGATTGCCCCTAGTAGGGAAGGAATTTTTTCAAACTCTCCAAAGAAAGTGCTTGATATAGGGGGAATGGACAAACTCCAAATTTTGCTCCAAGGAAAGAGATTCTTAATGGGCACTGTAGAGATGGAAGCTTCTTTAAAGTTAGTAGATTTAACCGTAAACTTACTATACTTATCATGATGCCAAATGATATTTTCAAAAGAAGGGGAACTACCAAAGGGAGTTCTAGCAATAAAGTTTAGACCAATTTGAGAGATAAGATTTGTGATGGGACTTAAGTTCCGCGATCTAGTGAGGGGGTTAATAAGATTAGAGACCTTTGGACACTAGGATTATGAGGGATGGGGCTTACTTTAAAATTTGGAATTAAAGGAATCCACATATCCTCCTAAAATATTGGTGTTATCTCACAACTCGACATTCCACCTAATCCCTTTTGAATGCTCTTCTAGGTTCGTGAGCAGTTATGTTTAGCTTTTGAGGAGAGGAAATCATCTCCAGGATAATACAAAGACTTCAATAGTTTAACCCAAAAAGCATCCGAGTTGTTTTAGATTCGCCAAGCTTGTTTAACAATGAAGGATTTATTAAAAAGATGCAGGTCTTTAAAACTTAAATCATCGAATGGAGTTGATGAAATTACAAATTTTCTTAAGAATGAGAAAACAGGACATGACATATGAGGGGATGATCTTTTTTCCTACAAGGATAAGAAAATTTTCTTTCCACCCATGAACCCAATTCCTAACTCTTTCATCAATAAAGGAAAATATAGAAGATTTATTCATTTCAATGGAGGAAGGAAGTCCAAGATAGTTACCCAATGTTTGGGATTGTTTAAGTTTAAAAGCATTAAGGGCCATTTTTCTGATTTGACGATGGGTATTAGCACTAAAAATATTTTAGATTTTATAATTAACCACTTGACTAGAAACAACATTGAAATCCTTTGGACAATGAATGTTGGTATCAATTTCCTTCTTATCCATTTTAGTAAAAATATAACAATCATCCACAAAAATGTCACCTTAAGATATTGGGAGAGTTGGTTAATTTACTTCTTAATATGGTATCAAACTCTTTGTCGCACACATGTACACATTCTATGGACTCACACCTAGGCTCCCTTATTCATAGAGTGTCTACATTTCCTAACACCTTAGGGTGCCATAACAAGTATATGATAACCATTCACTAAACATTAAGGTCCTAAGGAATATCCCCCTAATGTAAATTCAGCGAAGGACCCATCAAAGGAGAAGTCTAGCGCATAGTTATTAAACCCGGACTGGACATTGACCCAGCCTCTTGGCTGGGTCTCTGGTTCAACCAGTAGGTTATTGGTCAAACCGTAGGGTCAATTAAAAAATTAAATAAAAAATAAAAAAAGTTGAAAATTTTACATTACAATTTTATATCATATATTCTTAAAAATATAATGTAAATAGACAAAAAATTATGTATAAATATATATGATAAAAATGAAAATTTGTTTGACATATTATTTTTTTGGTACTAGGAACAAAACAAAAGAAGATTATTAGTAGTCTAGTGTTTAGGACAATAGGCTTTACTTTTAGTAATTATAGTTCAAATCTTTATAAAACTTGTTTTTCATCCTTTAATAATTTAGAAAATCGGGTTCAAAAGATGGTCCAACTGGCTGGGTTGGATGGTTAACAAAAAACCTGTAAGATTTATATGGATTTATAACAAAAACGATCCAAATAGAAACCCAAGCCAGTAGTGTCAGGTCACTGGTTTACCGGTCCAACCGGTTGATCCAGTTTGGATTTAATAACTATGGTCTAGTGTTTCAATGGGTATGGTAGACCGTTCTTATGGTCTACCCTGACAGGTCATATCACTTAGATGGCCCAAAAAGGCCCCTCCACCTGTCCCTTTTGGTAGTGAATGGATAAAAATGCTCACCTTAACAAATGCTAACCACTGCTCTTTGTGAAGCGGTGGGCACATCAGCACCGAAAAGTGAATATGCGCCCCCCAAAAAAGTGAAAATCACTTTTCAACACTGATGTGTCCACCCCTGACAAGGAGCAGTGATGAGCGTTTGTTAAGGGAAGCGTTCATAAACCGATCCCGCATTGAAGATGCCAGCTTGCTAAATTTGTAAAGTCTGTGGGCGCTGTACCACAGGTCTGGGTTCAAAACCCGCCTTCACCTACTTATAAATTGAGGAAATTGTTATGCGATGAAAATGTGTCTGTAGCGTCTATGGTGAATTATAAGTCGGCAGGTGTTGAAATAAATGTTCTGTTATCAAAAAGTGTCTGTGAATCTCTGAGCACACTATATGTGTTGGGGGTCAAAAGCATAAAAAAAAAAAGTGCTCAGTTAAAAAGTTTGTGTCCAAAAAAACACCAAATTAAAAAACACATCTGTGGCAATCTGTAGCATGTTTACAGAGGTTCACAGACACTTTTGATTTTATTGCCTCTGTTAAGTTTTTTCCACTGTGGGTCACTCTATGGTCACCGCAACACATGCTGTCACTACATAGGATCCTGCTTGTCTGAGATATGCAGTGTGAACTTCTCTATAACTAAGTCAATCAATATGGCATTTGATACTAAGTCGGCATGTCACAAAATGCTTGACAAAAGGGTATTTTGGTAACTATTTAAAGGTCCTAATCTATAGTGTGTTGACAAAAACACCCTCCTCTAGCCCTGTGTTTTTGGAGATAACCTTTTGACATGTAGCAAGTCATGCGTTGATTGGTAATTGAGTGATACCTATCCAGTTCAACTGGAGATCATTCAAACTCCTTGCATGCACCATTATTCGTTGAATCTATGGAACGAGATCCCATATTAAAATCATGGCTAAATTTTCCTTTGCCTTTCCATAAGAAGACAAATTGTTGCAAATTTTGCTTCTGCATTGAAGGGTGAATGACTGGTTTGTTAGCTCACAAGCTATCATATTAATGGCCTTTTACCGTACCAATCTCCTTGATGCTGTATATGGAGCTGCACCCTCTTCCAGCTTTCTCTGACCCACTGCATTTAAGAGACATGGGATTAATTGTCTGTTTTTTCCTTATCGTATCGAATTCCTTGAGGTTACATATTTTAGGGCTCTTAACAGATCGAATACGAATCAGATATACGTATACCTGTCTTATTTGAATTTGTCTATTTAATCAAATATCATATCTGAATAGATTGATAGATAAATGAAAATGAGGATCTGGCTGTTGGGAGCTTTCTTTCATTCAAATTGGGAATAAGAGTTAAAGAATGGGTTAAGGTTATGGTATTCTTATGTTGCATTCTATATAACATGTCCTACAACATTATAATATAAATGTTAATTATATATTAATTTCAATGGATTCGATTATTTAGTTGAATAATAAATCAGATATAGATTCATTCAAATCAACTATTAAAGGATCGAAAACAAATAATAATCGGATTGTTGACAGTCCAAGAGCTACCTCCTTTTCTTTCTTTTCTTGACCCGCTGTATTTAAAAACTTAAAAGAGACCCAGGTTAATTGTTACTCCACCAAACCCGTCAAGACTTTTAAAAATCTCACACAGGATCAAATGCTTTGTGACCAAAATTAGTATGACAACTGTGACATACACCATACACCACCAGACACATGCTATGTTTTTCCTTTTTGAATTTGTAAAACTGAATTTACAAATTTAACCTACACATTGAGCCTTTGTGGCCAAAACATGGTAGGACATGCAAAATCCTGAACACTACATTTGGGGCTTGGTTTACATATGAATGAAGCTTGTACTGATGTGTTTGAACAACACTAAGGGGCTGACGCATCAGTTCCGAAAAGTGACTTACACTTTTTGGGGGGTGCTTATCATTTTTCAGCACTGATGTGTTTGCCCGGGCCATTCTAATGCATCAGTACAAATTTCATCCTAACCTAATCTTTTCTGCTACATTTGTTTCCTTTGGACACCTACTTTTTTTTATGTTTTTAATCTTATACACCTTATGTGTTTGAAGTGAGTGCAGTCACACGTGAGAATGATTGTCTGTTTTGAGAGAGGCCTC